>ML685777.1:4179605-4197665 GCA_007922175.1 Pelusios castaneus
AGATAGATAGATAGATAGATAGATAGATAGATAGATAGATAGATAGATAGATAGATAGATAGATAGATTTGCAAAACTGACTGCTAGAAGCTGGGACTGGATCATTCAATAAATTGCCCTGTTCTCCACACTCCCTCTGAAACATTTGACCCTGGCCATTGTCAGAAGACAGGATATTGGACTAGATGAACCATTGGCCTGCCTGAGTATAGTCATTCTTAGGCTAATATCTAGTAACAGCAATAACCTGTTTCCCAGAAGCTGGGCTCTAACAAAAGCACTATATGTTGCAAGACTTGCAATACAATCATAGGTGTTGGCAACCCTGATTATTGGCTGTACAGTGCTTCATACAATAGGGACATGATTTCCATTGAGAGCTCCAGGAACCATCATCATCATCTGAAATCCCAATGGCCCGTCTTATTTAGCTGGCTCAAATTCATCCATGGTGTAAGTTTATTGACCCACCCGCTGATGGAACTGCTGCTCCTCTTCCCCCAGGTGGTGCGTTGTCGCTTTGAGGTTTAATTCCCTATTTTAATAGGTGTGGTATGAATGATCAATTTACGCTCATGCTTACTATGCCCCTGCCCAGGAATGATATTAACTGAGGGAAGCTATCATCCCTTCTGTTCTGTATAATTTTACGAGGCACCATGATCAATGGCTCCTGTGGTTTGTAATTAACAATGCTCTGCAGCTATTTATTTTTACATGTATTTGATCATTAATATTCCACCCATGGTGACAATATGCAGCCATGTCTGCAATGCTAGAACAATCAATAACTATTGCCAATGACACCGCCTTGAGAAAGGCTGTAACCTGACATCACCACATTGTCCTCAGCCTCACTCATTGACAATAAACACTTGCCCTACCACTGACCCAAATCCACCAAAAGATAGAGGAAGCAGATTAAGCAAATTTCACTGTGCCCCAAATGCACTCAATGAAGCTGTTTGCAGACGTGAAAGGCCACTGCCCACCAGCTCAGTGAAAAAGCCCTACCACCCCTTCCTATGGATTTCAGTGGAACAGCATTTCTGGCACTTGCAAGTTTCTTACTGGAACAGACAACATTTAAGATGGCTGGATCGCAAGTAATTTAGGGTCTTACATTTATCAGCCCCATAAAACTCACTCAAGAAGAAATTGTGAGTCCTTGACTGTACGAGACCCCTACATGTACTTAACCTGTTTAAAAGATAGGTGCCAACTTTCTGCTCTAGCTAAAGTTTCCCAGAGGTTTTAAGCAGGACAGGTAATGTGAGAAAACTGTGGGAAGGATGCAGTTATAGCTGTTAGCTGGCAATCGATTCGTCTCCCCACTTCATGTAACTGAGAGAGGAGGTGGGCTCAGGTTCTCTGAAGAGAGAGCAGTCACAACTCCCATTGAAATGTGTTTCCTTATAACCCGTTCTTCTCAGCTGAAAATGAGCCTTCCTTTCATGCAGCAATCTAGCTTGCCCAAAGCAGCAGGTTTGCATCTTGACATACTGATAGCAATTGAGCCAAAAACATCTCAGAATGGTTATTAGCTGCCTCACATACATCTTGAAAAAACTGGGTCAGGAGAACTGGATTCCCTGGAGGCTACACTCAAGAGCTCTCACAGAGGATGAATAATTGCTTAATATGACCCTCTGGATCCTCCCTTAAAGACATGAATGCCCCATAACTAAATCCACTGTAGTTAATGATCAGCAGGGTCACTGAAAGGGACCTGTAAGAGCTAGTAGAGTGTACCTGGTATCTCCTCTTCTCTGTCTCTTGGAATAGATGGTGAGTCAAAGATGTCAGCAGAGCCTGTGTATCATATGGTGGTCTAGACATCCAGGGAAGCTTCTTTTCTTTCTGTATCTCCAATAAATGGTTAAAAGGATTTTTAATGGTGTTTGTCATGGTGCTAAGCAGGCCCAAATTTCGGTATTCTGAAACCCTTCTTATGTCTTAAACTTGAACAATGGCAGGATCACATTAAAACCTATGACTCTCTGGACTTATTTATTCTATCAAATATGTACACCAGTTCCAGTGGACACAATAGGAATCGACTGAAATGGGTAAAGGTCTGGCTGGAAGCACAAAGGGTGAGTCTACACTTACAAATTAAGTTGACTTAAGGAGGCTTAAGTTGACTTAAACTACTCTGCGTTCACACTGGGCTTTGCTTAAGTCGACTTAAGGAAAAGTTAAGTCGACTTAATAAGATTTAGGTCGATTTAGGTCGACTTAACGCTTAAGAAGACCTTATTAGGTCGATTTAAGACAATGTGGATGGGGATTAGTGCCTAAATCCATCTTAAAGTGTTAAGTCAATTTAATAAGGTTGAAAAGGGGCTATGTTTACACTTGAAAACTTAAGTCGACTTTTGTTGAGCCAACTTAATAAGGTTGACTTTAAGTCGACTTAAAGTCAACTTAATAAGGTTGACTTTAAGTCGACTTAAAGTCGACCTTATTAAGTTGACTTAATAAAGTCGCCTTAACTTTTCAAGTGTAGACATAGCCAAAGTGTGTTGCAAGTTTTTAGTTCTTTTTGTTTTCTTATAAAGATATATTCAACCATTAATGGCCTCCTGTTGCTGTGGAATTAGCTATTGCTGTTACTATATATTTTTCATTTGGTATCAGGCTGACACCATTTTACTCATGTATCACATGTGTATGAACAACCGTGCAAACCAGTTGAGGGATTTACCTAGTGAATGATTATGTCTTTTTCTAATTGCTGGTCACGTCATCCGGTAGCTGGATAATATCTGACAAGCATATGGCACCATTGGTGGGTTCTGGATTGTTTTAATGAGGCCAACTATAAGGTCAAAGTTTTTCCACTGATTTCCAAGACACTAGTTAAGGCTCACTCATTTCCAACTGGCCTTGCACTGCCATCAAGCCAATCTGAATGCCAGAGTCCGACTTGGTTTAATATAACCCGAGGATTTGCTTTAAACAGGAGAGCTCGCTTCCAGAAAGGCAGACGCACAATTCTCACTCTTGCTAATGAACAGTGCAAACATTAATGGCTCTGCTGAGCTATAAGTAACGTTCGTTAAGCAGAGATCTGCTATGCCATCCAACCTAAGATTTTTTAGGAGCTATTTGTTTGTTCTGCCAGCTATTTGCCAATGAACTGTATGTAGTATCCTCCATCTTTTTATTCTACACCTTTTGCACAGCTCCAAAAATCTTGAGTTTCCCATGGCTGCCAATAGTTACATTGCGTCTGTGTTCTGTTGCATTTGGCTTTCAGAGAGCTATGAGCCAAAGATGGTGAGAAAAGATGGTATTTGTTGGTTGGAGATATTAGTGCCTCATAAAATGCTCCTCCCCGCAGCTATTCAACTAACTAGATTAGAAAGAGTGTTGGGATTCATTTGAGAATACCCCTCTGCCCAAAACTGTAGGACAGATAGAAAACCCTTCCAGCCACTTGAATAGATCATTCACTGGTGTCTTTAACATTTAACAAGGGCTAAAATGGAAAGTGATGGAGAGTCTTCTCTTCTAGCCATGGCATCACAATGCAAAACAAAGAGATCTGAAAAGCACTTTCAATATGATGTAATTTGCTGTGCCCAGCACTGTCCACAATACAATGGAGGTACATGGTCTCTTACTAAAGGAGTTTACAATCTACATTCTCCCGAAATGGCTCTGAGCTGCAAAGATCACTGCCAGTGCTAGATATGGTTCTGAATTATGCAAACATTTTGGATCTGTGTCAGCCCAGTGTGGAGGTAATGGGCAGCTGTAACATTCAAACTCAGATCCACAGCCCTCAAAGTTTGGGTGAATTAGGAGCTATTGGTCTGGTTCAGTCCCATCTCTTAATGGTCTGTAGAAATATTCACTGAGGATGAGGGTAAATTCAGCACAGTCATGCCTTTGGGATTTCCCCAAGTCTTAATCCAAAGAGCTCATATATAATAAATTAAAAATAAAAATACAAAACGTGATACATCTTCCTAAACAACTGCATGAACATGGACATTAACTCAGTCTTACTGGAGATCACTTGCCTATAAGAGATGGACAGAATAAATCTGATTCACTCCATAAGAGCCCAAACCTCTTTGGCTGCATTCAAAGAAGAGTCCATTTTGAGAATTGGCAGTGTCCTTGTGTGAAATGGATTGCCATTAGATCTATATCAAATAGCCCTTTGTCAGTTTGTTCAGGTGGGAGAGATTAACGACAGCCCAGTATCTTATCTGCAGAACATTTTTTTAAAAAAAAATCCAGCTTACTTGCTGGACAATTGCTATGTCTCCTTGATATTTTGGGGGTGGTTACATCTTTAAAAGTGCCACAGGACTCTGTTGTCTTTCTACAATAGACTAACACGGCTACCCCTTTGGAATTTCCTTCAACAGTGAGCTTAGAGCATTGTGAATTAGAGGGGACTCTTCAGACACATTTTGAACATCTTTTTCATTTGTTTCCCGATCAGCTTTTCAGTAAGGCTGGATCCAGTCAATGCGTTCATGGAAAACCAGAATGCTCCAGTAAGCAGTGGTGACCCTTCAGTGGCCAACACTCATCTGTCTGAGTTCTAAAGGATTGTCCCAGCATGACATCAGGAGACACCATGCTAACAAAGGAGTCCTCTTACTGAAGAGGTGTAATGATGCCCTCATAATAATGACATCTACAACCCAGTTCTGCCCCTCTTTACTCACAGAGAAGTGTTGAGGTACTGTACTTTGCAAGTAGTTCCATTCATGGATTAAAGCATTGTTCAGCAGAAGTAAACGTGTCAGAACAAGGCGCACATTGTGTTCACAGACTGGCCCCCTTAGAGGTAACAAAGTGCAGTAAACAAAGGCCTTGCCTGTCATTCTGGGGTGTAAGGTTGAGGCTGTGGAGGATTTGCAGGTGCCCCCCTGCAAACAAGTTCCAAAGGGGGAGCCACGTTAGCCTAGTTCAGCAAAACAAACAAGGAGTCTAGTGGCATTTTAAAGACTAAAGCTGATGTGATAAATAAATTTCTTAATCTTTAAATGTACCAGTAGACTCCTTGTTTGTTTTCCCTCCATACAGTTCACGAATGGCTGGGAGAGCCTTCACCTCACTTTGCTGGGTGTGCCTTCACATGGTAATGGCTATGTGAGAGCAAAGCTTGGAGGGGTGCTTTGCACTGGCAGAGCAGGGTTCGAGGTATCTTGAGCTAGACAGTAAAGGGGGCATGATGATTCCACAGTCCAGATAGTGCCCTGAAAGTTTCACACCTCTCAGGCTCCTAGTTTCTAGAGGTTATTTAGGGGGAAGGTCTATTGGCACTGTTGCACAGAAGGTCGGGACTAGATGATCACAGTTGTCCCTTCTGGCCTTGGACTCTATGGCTATGTCTACACTTTTAATTTTAAGTCGACTATAACTAACTCGACTTAGTGCATCTACACTTAAAATTAAAGTCGACTTTGGGGGGAACTTAAAAAGTCGACCTAGAGCATCCACACTGGATGCCTAGGTCAACTTCCAGGGGCTTAGGGGGACCTAGGGGAGGTCCACAAGGGCAGGGGGGCACCCCTTGCCCAATGCCAGGGGGCTCAGCAAAGGGGGTCAGGGACCCTGGCAGGGCATAGGGGCAGGGTGGGCAGGGCTCTGCCCTATCCTGTGAGGGGGTATGCCAGGCTTCCCCTGTGCCCCCCCCCCCCCGGCAGGGAGGGCATTGGTGCAGCCCTGGGGCAGCCCTAAGTCGACTTAGGGCTACCCCATGGCTACACTGGCTTAAGTCAACTCTAGGGAGTCAACTTAAGCACTAACTCGAATAAAAAGGAGGTTTAATAAAGTCAACTTAATTTTAATTAAGTCGACTTTATTTTCCTTAAGTTGACTTAAGAAAACTGTAGTGTAGATGCAGGGTAAATTAAGTCGACTTAAGCAAGCTTAAGTCGACTTAATTTACAAGTGTAGACGCAGCCAATGTGTGGGGGATGCAGAACCGAGATCCTCCCACTTTCACTTCCCTCTACCTCCCCATAGCCTATTTGCTCACTGCCGAGTATTGGCTGGATACCCTTTGTTCTCCCTGTCCTGACTAGAGTCACTCTTTGAGAAGGACAAAGTAGGGTAGTAAAGGGGCATGGACGGTTCAAACCTTCTTACTGCCCTGGACTATGGCAAACTAGCCAGTTGAGTAGGGAGCCTCCTGTGGGACTAGTCAGGGAGTTGTGTCTGGTACAACTTGACCAAATGTGGCACAACTTAATTCTTTGAGAGAAAGGCCACAGGGATCCCAGCATGGAGTAATGCTCAAAGCACATTACAGACATTCACACTACGCATTGCAAGCAGATCTCTTGGCTTGCCGGGTTATAATTCTCTCTCAAACACACACACACAAATGAAGAATGCAGTTGATATTGCGTTCTTTTTTTACTTACCTGCCAAGATCTGAATTCCAAGCTGTGTGCTCATGGCATGGGAATGCTGTTGGTGTCTCAAACATGAGCGGCAGAGCAGGGAGTGTCAAGAGGACTGGATAATGTTCTGCTGTAGGTGTTGTCAATGGCAGGCAAAGCTCTTCTAGTAGAAACCCAGAGAGCTGCCCTTGCGTCTTGGCAGGGAACTAGCAAGGATGAGCAAACCACCTCAAATGCAGCAAGAAACACTCTCTGAATGTCCATCACAAACTGGACTCAGGCTTTGCATAAGGGTTGAAAAAGATCAGTTCCCTTTTTCTTCCTTCTTAATGTTTGCTGTCACATCCCAGTGGTGGACTCACAGATTGTGATATGGCTGACTCAGCTGGAAGCAGGACATAAGTGAAATTCCACCCCAGTCAGGGACTAGATCCCCATTGTGCTGGGTGATATATACCCATAAAAAGAAAGAATGGTCCCCACTTCAAATCTAAAGCAAGAGTTCACAATCCACATAGAGGCTGCATCTACACTTGTAAATTAAGTCGACTTAAGCTTGCTTAAGTTGACTTAATTTACCCTGCGTCTACACTACACTTTGCTTAAGTCGACTTAAGCAGCTTGCTTCAGTCAACTTAAGGAAAATAAAGTCGACTTAATTAAAATTAAGTCAACTTTATTAAACCTCCTTTCTATTAGACCTAAGGCTTAAGTCGACTCCCTAGAGTCGACTTAAGCCAGTGTAGCCGTGGGGTAGCCCTAAGTCGACTTAGGGCAACCCCAGGGCTGCACCAATGCCCTCCCTGCTGGGGCAGGGCACAGGGGAAGCCTGGCATGCCCCCCCACAGGGCAGGGCAGAGCCCTGCCCACCCTGCCCCTATGCCCTGCCAGGGTCCCTGACCCCCTTTGCTCCATTGTACCTAGGTACAATGGGGCAAAGGCTGAGCCCCCTGGCATTGGGCAAGGGGTGCCCCCCCTACCCCCGTGGACCTCCCCTAGGTCCCCCTAAGCCCCTAGAAGTTGACCTAGGTGTCCAGTGTGGACGCTCTAGGTCGACTTTTTAAGTTCCCCCCAAAGTCGACTTTAATTTTCAGTGTAGAGACACTAAGTCAACTTAAATTACCCAGTGTAGACATAGCCAGAGAGCTGGCAATTTCACAGCCCCAAATGGTGTATCCATTTGGAATAAAGTTTCCATACTCAACAAAAATCTGGTTTCTGAACTGGACCGCCAAATTTTTGAAAGTCTGAAAATTATTAATACAAAGGGATTACATCCCCCTTTCCAAGTGAGAGCTGAGCTCAAGCCAAATACTGTGTGCAATCTGTATAAAGGAATGAAGTAAAAATGAGGGACGTCTACTGGACACAAATCTTAGACCAGAAGTTCCATTAACTGCCTGGGTGCTTTATCTCTGCACTGTTTGCTTCATATTAGCACTCATCTTTATTCAAGAAAGATAATGTAATATTCCAGCTACCCATTCCTGATGCTTCTCCTAAAGCAAAAGACTCTGCTCTGGCCTTAAATTAGAATTAAAGACATTTTACAATTAAGATGATGCAATTTATCAAATCAACGAGCAGTAGCTCGGTGTTTTAATTGCACACAAATATTGCAGCTCATCTCTTCCTTTTAGTTATTTATCACCTCCATCCTGTAGAATGCTGTTTAATAATTATTAAATCTAAGCCAAAACACTCTTTCATGCGCTTTCTCTCTATTTACAAACGTAAGATGGAGCTGCTTCAAAATTGATACCAGCGTTACTAGTTTGACCATGAAACAGAAAGTTTTATATATATTTATTGTTGGATTCTGTGCACCATGTTATTAAGAGTATATAGAAATGCATGTAGCTATAATTTCCATGTATTATACTTAGTGACTCTTTATGGGTGCATCTACACTTGTAAATTAAGTTGACTTAATTTATTCTGTGTCTACACTTGAGTTTCCTTAATTCGACTTAAGCAGTTCCTTAAGTCGAATTAAGGAAAAATTAATTTGAATTAGTATAACCTCATTTTACTTCGAACTAACCCTTAATTCGAACTAGTTAGTTTGAATTAAGTCAATATGGCCATATTAGTTCGAACTAACTGCTTAGTTCGAACTAACCGGCACATTGAGCTTAATGCAACTGACTAAATTGAACTAAGCAAATGCCAGGCATGGCACTTGCTTAGTTTGAACTAGCATTCTAGTGGGGCCATGCTAGTTCAAATTAAGTTAACTAAAATTAGTTTGAATTAGTTAGTTGGAATTAACTAATTCGAACTAACTTTGGTAAGTGTAGACATAGCCTATAATTTCCCCTCTGTTCACACCAACATACACAACTTGATTCTTAATAGATTATTCACCTTTGTTTCAGGTACAGGGTGAAATTCAAATACCATAAGCTTTATCAGGCACAAGTCTGGCAATGATTTATGTGAGGGTTTAACTCTAGGCATTCTAAATAGTCTCATTAGAAAGTATCTCAAAAAAATCCCAGGCCAGCTCCTCAACTAATGTCAGTTGGTGTTGCTCCATTTACTTCAGTGGAGCTGCATTGATCTACCAGCAGCAGAAGATCTTTGCTTCTTGTTGCTAATCTACTGGGGTTGCTACTTAACTGATTACTTCCTTTACAACACCAGTGGACATTCTGTGTGCTTACTAAGTGATGAATTTTCAATGTAGATCTCCACTGTAGATAACATCCTCGAAGTCTGCTGGAGTAGAGAATTTTGATGTACATCTTCAGTGCATGGAAAATGGAAAGGAAGCATGGGCAAAAGTTGAGGGCCAGAAATAAGTGACTAGGAAAGAATGAAGTAATTAGCTTTTACAGTGTACCTGTGTGTCTTCACCCGGGTATCTTTGGTTACTCATTTTTCATCTCCTTCACAGTGCCCAGGTCACCTTATTCACTCACTCATGTTATAGTGACCCATAGTATAAAACACATACACAGACACACAAAAATGAACAAACTCCAAAACAGATGTCCTAGCTGGACACAGATGCCAGAGAAAAGAGATAAGATTTAGTTTTACTCTAGAAGATTCATTAAGAGACAAGCAGCCCTAAGATTGTTCTGTTTTCTGCAAGGCTCCAAGTTGACCACCTACTCATGTGGGAGATGTAAAGGCAATTAAATGTCACCTTTAATTCTTCCCACACCCTTCAAAATTTGCAGTGCACACCACACAGCTGGTCTTTAGCTTCTGTTTGTGACATGATCTCAGTAGATTGCTGGCAAGGTCATAAACAGAATTATTGTGGTGACTTCATAGACATCAGGAGAGGATGACTCAGGAACAGACTCTTCTCTCTCATGTGTGTCTCTAAGAACAAGGGAAGAGAAACCCAGAAAATACTTAATAAACTGAATGGGCAGAATGGTCTTCAAACAGGAAATGTTTTCCATGTGGGACTAGGAGTTATCTTTAAAAGCAATTAACTAAATAGAGCCACCAGAAACATGGCCCTTGTTACATTGGGTTTGGCTGTGATTTTCGATGGGAGTTAAGAAAGTCATGGGATTTAGATACCAAATTAATTTAGAGCCCTTTGACAAGTCCAGTCTCCATCTCCTCCTATGGCTTGGGTCACAGCTATGGGTGGCACCTCTTAGGTCCAGTGAGAGGAAGGACAAAGTACATGGACAAAGAGTGATGCTGCATAGAATTCCCATCGCTGGACAAAGTGAGGGAGTTGACAGAGCTGTTTATTATGTTCATATTCCTGCTTCAGTGGAAGGAGGGTGGAAGGTTGCAAGAAAGTGGAGGGAGAGAGGTAATATTCCTTTGGTTCATGAGTACAATAGCCTCTCTACCCAGGTGATTCTCAGATTGTTTGAAAAAGAAGTGTTAATGGCTGTCTGATTGACAAGCATCATCACACGAAAAGAGTATTTCAGTGTGACCACACCAGTTGATTGCAAATTGTTCCATCCTTAAATTGGCCTCATGACAGCTCCTTTGACAAAGGCTGGCTCCTCTCTGTAGGAGGAGAATGCCTGAAATACTGATCTGGAGGGCAAGATAATGAGTCGGTCATTTGTTCTGTGAAAGATCTAGTCTGAGAAATCAATGCAAGTGGTCAGGTTAAATGCCACAAACTTTGTCAGGACTCACACTGGCATTTAATAAACAATAAAGTTCAGGTGTTTGCATGTCTAATACATTAGGGTGGCGGGAAAAAATCGAATGGAAATGTATCACTAAAAATGGAAAAACCACTCTTTTCATGCTCACTGAAACTAGAAAATGTATTTCAATGCCTCTAATGATGAGTCAATTACTAAATTAGTGTCGCTCCACTGAAGTCAATGGAACTGTGCCGATATACAGCAGCCAAGGACCTCGCCTTGAGTCCATAGCTTTCCACCTGGATGGCCTAAATCACTGGGTTTAACAGTAGGGAGATCCTTACTCAGGTTTTACTCCATCCTACTCTGGCAAACTCCTTGGCTATATCTACACTGGCAAGTTAGTTCGAATTAAGGAGGCTTAATTCGAACTAACTAAAGCCATGGATACACTAGGCTTTAGTTAGTTTGAATTAAGGGCTTCCTTAATTCAAACTAAAAAGTTCGAATAGGGTATTCGAACTAAGGGGTTAATTCGAACTAACTAGTTCAAATTAACCAATGTGGCCATGTTAATTCGAACTAATTTCTTAGTTCAAATTAACCAGCCATTGAAATGAATGGGGATCACTAATTCGAACTAACATTCCAGTGTGGCCATGCTAGTTCGAATTAAGCTAATTCGAACTAACTAAAATTAGTTCGAATTAGTTAGTTCGAACTAAATAATTCAAACTAATTTTAGCAAGTGTAGACATAGCCCTTGATGTAAATGGGAATTTGTCTTGAACACATAGAGGGCTAAATTATCATGCTTTTCTGCCTGTGTTTGAAAAATAAACCAAGCCTTTAACTTGGAGGCAGCAACACTCTCCTTTGCTTCTACAGACATTTCTTCACTGCAAGCAGGCAAGTTCTCAATTCAGGTTAGCTAGCTCTGGTTAAAATAGCAGAAAGAACACAGCAAACCAGTCTTTATCTGAGATGAGCATTTTAAATTGAACCCCAGGTTCTCAAATAGGCTTTATCTCAATCTGCTCATGTATCTCAAGCTGCATATCCAAGTGAAAGGCTATGTTGCTGTGTCTTCACTGCTATTTTAAACCAATTTAGCTAACTTGGGTTAGCACCTTTTTTGTAGTGAAGACATACCCTATTCACCTTTAGCTCCCTTTAGGGATCATCTCACCCCCAGAGGAGTTAAAGAGCTACACCATATTAGCAGATATTAAAGACTCATATAAAAATATACTCTCTACCTTAATAAGCATCAATATGCAGGAGAGTATGAGATTGCAAATAACTTCATCAAGTCTCATTTGGAGACTATGTATTGTAACAAATAGTTTATATGTTGGATTTCTCCATTTGTCCCTGTGAACTTTCCACAGTTTTCTCAGTTTCATCATACGAACACTTTTCTGCAAATGATTTCCTGGCTCTTGATTGTTTGGGATCCTTGATCATAGTGAGTATCCAATAACCAATTAAAAGCAGTTTGAATTGAGGATACATTGTAGATGGTATAGTTTCTGGTCTCCACATAGAGGAGTGTAAGCCATAGAATCAGTGTTTGCAGTGTGAATGCAAAATGGGAAGTTTCCTTACTGTAGATTGGCTCCATGAACATTCTACCAAAGTGATTTATAAAACCAACCCTTATTCTAGGACTATCTTCATAGTCTAGGAGGTCCTTCTGAAAAAAAGTAGTTGCATCCCTTAAGTATGTCTTCTGAAGAAATAAACAATGTGTTAACATCACTGTTATAGAAAGCCAGTAATAAAACACAGTGATTTTAGCACGCTGGAATGGCGACTGCTTTGCTTGAGGGATAGATCCTACCATGCATAATGGAAGTAACACCCAGGGGATTTCTTAGTGAAGAGAATGGGAACTGCTCATGAGTAAAGATTGAGTAAACACCGAGTGAGGGTTTTTGGGATTTGCCTTGGGGGTAGCTGAAATACTGGATTGAATAGTAAGTGGAAAAAATAGTATTATTAAATAAACAAGTGATTATTTTCCCTAGAAAACCTCTATTTAATGTTGCCTCTCATCTGTTTCTTTCCTTCAATAATTATCGTCTTCACTGAGGCAAACTTGCAGAAAACCGATTATCCCGCTGTGCGGCGGCTCTGATTTCCAAATCAACACAAGGGAGATAAAAGCTGTCTTCACTTTAAGCTGCCTTTATTTTTCATTTCTGGAGATTCCTGAAGATGGTGCAGAGTTGTGTGAGGCCAGAGGTGGGGTTTAGTAGTCACCCCACAGCATAAGTGCCATCCTGAAAGCATTTGATTTGTACCAACGCCTAATGAGAGAATTACCGCTGGGCATTCAGCTGAGTAGAGTTACAGGCTTAAAGAGCAGCTCTCACTTCGCAAAGAGGCCGTTCTGCATACTGAGTTTGTCTTTTCTGTATCTCTCTGCACTTGTTTGGTCTAAGGCCAGTTCCTGGTGCCAGAAATGTAGGTCCCAGTCCTCTTTTCCGTGAATGAGGAGAAGGGGACTATAATGTGACTATAATGTGACCCTTCTCCAGGCTGAAGGAAGAGGAACAGTCAGAGGTGTTGCTTTATATAGAATAGAGATTTGGGGCACAGGAACCCAATTTCTTCTCCCTAGCCTCAGCACCCTTCCCCCAGACCCGTTCCTTCCCTCAGTGTTCTTCCCCTGGTGTCACACACTGTTCTCTTTTCTCCCAGGCCCCACGCACCGAGCCCCTGGCCCCGTGCACCAAGACCCAGGCCCTGCACACTGTCTCCTGCTGCCCCCAACCCCATGCACCTTGTCCCCAATCCTGATCGCTTTTCCCTGCCCTCCAGCCCCAGTCCCCTGGTCCTGAGTCCTGTTCTCCCCGGCCCACAGGCCCAGGAGGCCCTCCATAATACCCATGTTGCTGGAGCTCAAGGGGGATCAGTGAGATGCTGAACCTGATCCCTCCCTGCACAGGCAGAGCTTAGATTTCCTACACTGTTCTGTCCTAGGCTATGTTGCTGGCAGTGCAGCAGGGCAGGAGATTTGAAAAGGTCCCACTGGCCCCAGGTCCCAGGGGTGGCAATGTGTCAGGACGTTCTCCTGCAGTTTGAGAATCTGCAGCCAGATTATGGGTCTTTTATGGACCTTGGAGGATGTAAAGGAGTCATAATGCACAAGAGAATCTGACTCATAACATATAGAAATGCAATAAAAAGAAATCTATATTTTCATAAGCACTGAAAAGAAATCAAATCTATTCCCTTGTCACATGACACAAAGGTTGGGTGAAACACTTCAGAACAATTAGTAATTCACATCAATTTTGAATTTTTTTGTTTTAATTGAACCAGAATCAAATTCTCTGCGACATACAGCTGGCTTTTTCCTACTGTCTTTCATCTTCATATGTCTAATTTGGTCTCAGACTATATTAGCTGAAAGAAGGGGAGAAAGGCCCAGCTGGCTTTTTCCTACTGTCTTTCATCTTCATATGTCTAATTTGGTCTCAGACTATATTAGCTGAAAGAAGGGGAGAAAGGCCATTCTTGTGATATACCTGGCTCTAGTATTAGCTGAAAGTACACACACACACACACACACACACACACACACACACACACACACACACAAGTCAAGACCCATAAGGTTTGGACAGATTCAGGAGTTTCCAATAAGCTTCTAAAGATTTGGAGAGAATATCTGAACAGACCCTGAGGTGCAAAATATTTGAGATTTACCTATAATTACAGGCCATATTCTGTCACCTGATAGGCACCTGCAAATCTCATTGTGGCAGAGAGGAGTTTCCTGCAATGTTCAGAAGGATAGAAAATGGTTATAATTATGAGAGCCATGCCATATTGTGAAGCTGACCATTACTCAGTGGTATGAATCAGTGTCATCACTTTTCATCTTCAAAGTGCTTTATAAACATTAACTAATTAATTTTCAGATAAGGAAAGCCTGGCAGAGACTGAGTGACTTGTTTAAGCCTATATAAGGAAACAGTGTCAGATGCTGTGTTAAAATCTGGGAGTTCCTTGTGCCTACTCATCTGTTTGGACCACTAGATCATGCAATGGTGATGGTCATATTAAAATATCTAAGAGAGACAAAAGATGAAAGGTTAGACAAACAGAAACAAACTAAGTCATAAAAGTATTCCTGCTTTTAAAGATGACTTTCAGAAGTAGCCATTATATTGAGGGTCAACATCCCAGTTTCATCCTGCCATTTACCTACCACCAAGAGACTATACTTCTGTGGCAACTTCTCATTCCAGTCGACATTATCTTGTAAATGATCATGAGACTTTACTGAGGTTCCAAATTCCAAATTCCTGGTCAGCCTCCATTGCAAAAAACAATTTTTCTAATAGATAAATGCATATTATCTGTGTTTTCTCTTATTTCCAACTAAGGTAGTAACCCCTGTTCTGGATAAAAACAAGAGGAAAGATTTCTGACTGATTAACTGCTATTCAATGTGAATAACTTATCACAATTCTTACTCTTTTGTTGATCTGCACTTGTAGATAACCCCCTTTTTAATTCCCCTCTCTTTTCAGCTCTTCGCTGCTATAAATGCATTAGGAAAGTATAGGAATTTAAAAAAAATGTGGTTACACAAGGCTGTGTACAATATATTTACGGCATCTTTTTCCAAATACTCCCGTTTAGTCATAAATGAGTATAAATGAAGCATGACAAGCAATTTGCTGCATGGTAGGCGATATTAATGACCTGACACATTTGTACCTACGTGCATGATCTGATTTTCTGCATCTGAGAAATTACAGTAGTGAGTGCCTTGTATCAATAATGACTTCTTCTGTACTCACTGTTATGTTGGTTTATCCATTTTTGTTCCTACAATTATAGCTGGTCAATCAACTGCTTGAGAATACTTTATTCAATGAATTTGATTCTTATCGATTAATGAACTGCCAGTGAAACTATCATGATTTTCATGCACCTGCTCTCCATTCATAATTTTCAATAAATTATTCTAACTTACACTATGAGAGCCATTAAGTTGTCTTCACTGAGGCTAATCGGAAGCCATTGAGGCTAATGGAAGGACTTCAAATGACTTCCATGGGTTTTGAATCAGCGCATAGTCCGGCATTTGGCAGTCTTATCTGGCAGAATAATAACCTAATCCCAAGAAGTGTTGGATAGCTACGTAACTCATTCAATGTGCTCCCTTCTTGAAAGGATGAGGCAAATGGAATATTACTAACAGGAGTGCCTGTTAAATTTTTCAGAATGTTTCAAACATGGGGTGGAGTTTTGTGAGTTGTTTCAAGAGGAAGCGTACCAACATCCACTCAATGTAGAGCAGCAGTAAAAAACCCTAATAGAATGTTGGGAATCATTAGGAAAGGGATCGATAATAAGAAAGAAAATATCATATCGCTTCTTTATAAATTCATGGTACAACCACATCTGGAATATTATATGCAGATCTGGTCACCCCATCTCAAAAAAGATATATTGGAATTCGAAAAGGTACATAAATGGACAACAAAAATGACTAGGGGCATGGAACAGCTTTCATGTGAGGAGAGTTGAAAAAGACTGGGATTGTTCATCGTGGAAAAGAGACTACTGAGGTTGGAGGGATATGAGAGAGGGCTATACAATCATGAATGGTGTGGAGAAAGTGAATAGGGAAGTGTTGTTTACCCCTTCACTCAACAAGAACCCCATGAAATGAATAGGCAGGAGATTTAAAAGCGACAAAAGGAAGTACTTCAAACAATCCACAGTCAACTTGTGGAACTCCTTTGCAGGGGATGTTGTAAAAGCCCAAAGTAAAACTGAGATTTGATGATAGGTACAGATCTCTTGATTGCCTCATTCTGTTCATTCCCTTTGAAGTATCTGACACTGGACACTACTGGAAGACAGGATACTGGGCTAGACGGACCATTGATCTTATCCAGTATGGACACCCTATCAATACTAAGGGAACTGATCAAGTGCATGAAGGTTTGTGGCATCAAGCCCTGGATATTAAACCTGATCATTGGAACAAGATAGCGATTTTGAGTATAAATGGCTACATTTTTCTTTCAGTCAAACAAAAATGTGCTCCCCCTTCCCTCTTGCTGAAATTAAGTTGATTGGCTGAAGATGGAGTTTGGAATTCTGGAACCTTAGACTTTGTCTGAGGATTTCCTAGCCTGCAGTATACCACTGTTGGCCTGTATGGAAACAGGCACTCTTCCCACAGCTCTAGCTAGAATTTGAAAGCTCAAGGATTGCATGCCCAACGTCTAAACTACCCGCTCTTGGCAGATTTAGCTTTGGCAAGTGCTTCTATATTACAGTTGTACCATTGATCAGAAAACAGTCACCACATCATGCAGAAGCAAGTTCTTGATTCTTGGAGGCTAACTAAGCTCTGGCAGGATACATATATACATTCTCTGTCAGGTATGTCTCCATTCCTTTTTGGAAGACACATGCTCCCAAAGTTACGTTGCTTAGTACATAATTATGCTGTGTCTTCAGAGTTCAACTATGAATGGAACAAATGCAGCCAGTCTGCTTTTCACACCATTATCCTATTTTGGCAACATTACATAGATCTGTCCTTAAATGAGGTGGGTAAATACCTTGAAATATTTCCCATGAATATTCTCTTGATTTAAAAATTATGAATGCTTTGGAAGCTTCTTTCTTTGGTGTGTTGAACCTGTGTCATGTAGCACCTGATTTTCAAAGGCTCTGAACAACTATAGAGCCCCATATCTTCACTCAGAAGACCCTTTTGGGAAATGTAAGGGACTTCCCCAAGCTCACATATTAGCACAGTCCTGTTCCCACCAAAGTTAAAACTTAACAGAAGCAGACAAAGGCCCAGTGAACTAAAAGGAGAGCCAGGAATATCACCTAGGAATTCCTATCTCAAATTCACCACCAGAGGTGCTCTCTCGTGTATTATAAACTAAGACCTGGCAGCTACAATTAATTTCCTTATGTAATAAAATGGGCATAGATATCTCTATCCCTGTATTTAATGTTGTTAGTGTGGAAGGTGCATTAACGAAACAAACAGGAAGAAATTCACAAATCCACATCCTGTCTATGAACATTCTGTTCTGCCAAAGTCCTTGCAATTACACTGTAATTGTTCCATAATTGTTTAACTTTAAATCTCTTTTCCCTTTCTCAACTTCAAAAGCTGAATAAACTTGAGACACCCCAAAAAAGGATCATCACAATAAATGGAACTGGTTCTATTTTTAGCCACGCTAAAACAAAACTCAGGGTTTTTTGGTGAACAGGTAAACCAAAGGTTTTGTAGAGTCTGTGCTCCGGAGATGACATAGGGTGCTGTTGACTATCTGTATTGAATTTCTGGGAAATGTTTGACTGTCAAAGTCATTCTGTAATTCTCTTTGCAATCCTTCTGTGGGGCAAGGCCAGCATCAATGCATTGAAACAATGGCTATGTCTACACTTGTGAATTTAAGTCGACTTTAATTAAGTCGACTTAGTGTGTCCACACTTAAATTTTAAGTCGACTTTGTGGGGAACTTACAAAGTCGACCTAGAGCGTCCACACTGGATGCTCTAGGTCGACTTTGTGGGGCTAGGGGGACCTTGGGCAG
>ML685777.1:4198065-4475213 GCA_007922175.1 Pelusios castaneus
GAGTCGACTTAAGCCTTAGGTCTACTAGAAAGCAGGTTTTATAAAGTTGACTTAATTTTCATTAAGTCGACTTTATTTTCCTTAAGTCGACTTAAGCAAGCTGCTTACATTGACTTAAGGAAACTGTAGTGTAGATGCAGGGTAAATTAAGTCGACTTAAGCAAGCTTAAGTCGACTTAATTTACCAGTGTAGATGCAGCCAATGAGTCTTGAATGACCTGTTCCCCCTCTCACTTCCGATAGACTCACACAAGTTTCTCTACATTGGCCTCAGTAGGACTCTTTTTTCGATAATTACTGTATTACTATAGCACCTCGGAGCCTTAGTCATTGAACAGCACTCCCTTGTTCTAGGTGTTGTGCAAACACAGAGCAAAAGAGAGTCTATGCCCCAAAGAGGTCACACTCCAAAGATCAGACAAGAGACTGATAGCTAGATCAAATCAGGGAGCACAAGAAAACAATGAGACAACACTGATCAGCATGTATCACAGATCCACTCATTGCTAGTGGCATCTCCCCCTGGGCACTCTGGGGATTAGCTCCTTCCGGGTACTGACCTTTCCTCTGGTGATCACTCCACTGATCGTCTTACCCTGCATCACCGCTCGCTCCTACTTCCTCTGAGTGACTTGACCTACCAGCCAGGTTGCTATGGCTCTCTCCTTATGGGGTATCAACATCTTCCAGGGCTCAGTTTCAGGCTGTCCACCCAGCACTGGCTGCTCTGTGCCATTTATCCAGTGGCTGGTGTGGGAACCTGGGCCAGCCTTCTACACTAGGTTCCAACTCAGAGACTGTCTGATCAGCAAGTAAGGTTTGCACTATCCTATCTCTTGCTGCTTTCCCCTGGGCTTTTCCTATTTTTCTGGCTCCCATCTTTCTCTGGTTGAGCCAGCGCAAACATCCTCCTCATAGGGAGCAACTGTAGACTGCCCTTGATAGTCCCAAACACACAACCCTTCGCCCAGGCCTGCTGCACTCAGCTACTGGGCTCTATATAGGCCCTTCCTGTTCCTGTCCAACTCCGATTAGTGCTTGCTCTCTAGCTTCTCCTCCAGGTGCAACCTCAATAGTTAATTGGCCAACCTGTCCACTTTAACCCCTTCAGGCCTTGTGTGGGTGGACACCCCATCATAACATGATATGTACTATAGGAGCAACTCCTGATTTACACTGTGTGAGAAACAAAGGTTGATTTAGAGGTATCTGATTAGGTCCTAGATAGACATCCTGATTCTCAAGGGTTCTGGCTTGCATTGTTTGTTGAGAGAAATATGATTTTCTGTCCTTCATATAAGTTTTATTACAGTTGATTGGCACAAGTAAAAATCAAGAAAGCATATTACTAAGACTAACCTACTATTAACACTACTAAACTAAACTGAGATTTAAGCAACACAGGAAAGATCAAATCAGGGTGAAATCAACAGATCAGAAGATAGAAGCAATAGTGGACTGGAATTATATTTTCAGATTAGTCAGATCATTATATCAACACAAGAAATCAATCTTCATATATCCAAAAAAGGAATTGAAGGAAGTGGCCATGCATTTGATTATAATTAGATTTTAGAGCTGTTGGAATGTGTATGCCTTGCTGGAGTTCTAGGTTTAACTAAAAGTGTGAATCAAGGGTTGTGAACCAGAGTAAGTCGGGCTTTGGCAGAATATTAACACATCATGTATTGGCTAACCAAATGAACACATTCCTGACCAGAGAAGATGGGGTACAGGAACAACCAATGTTTACAAGTAATGGCATAAACACTTCCTTTAGAGATGGTACAGGGACATCTAGATCCTTTGTAGAATAAGGAGGGGATGACAGAATAATAAATGAAGATATTTTATCTGAATGAGCAGGTACAAAGCTTAGGGGTGGTAACAAACAAAGTCGGAAGTGTGATATGTAACTTGTTTGTATCAATGTATAAAAGGAGAACTCATTGGAGGGATGTCTTTGTATGGGGCAAAAAGATCTAGTAGGTTTAACAACTCTCCACCCAATAATGACAAAATGTTTTAATATTGAAACAAAATGATTGTTTAATCTCTAAGAAATGACCTCAAAAGCCATTGCAAATTTCCTCCATGGATTTTTGCCTGTATGTGGTCGCTAACTCTTTTCTTCCTCCTCAACAAGGATTACAGCAACACAGATTTTAAGAGACCCCAACAATATGTGGGAATTTGACATCTTATATTCAGTGGTTTACTGGAGAATTATAATATTCTTTGGATCACATTAAACAGGCAACACACTTAAGTATTTATGAGGTGGCCTCCTGTACAATTTCAAATCCCTGGTCCAAAGCAGGGGGAACAAGACCTTCCTACTGAATCTGTAGTAAGAATGTTTATAATGTGGATAAAACAGTGTATTTTCCCCTAGCCTTGTTCTTGCAAATGAATGCTGAAACTTTCAAAAAATATTCAGCCTGAGACAGATACCTAGGATGGAAAATTTTAGATCAGATGGTTAAGATTTGGAAAACCTACAGGCAACCGAAAACAAGGTCTTATAATGGGAAGTGCTGGGACATTTTAACTACAGGTGTCATCTTTACAAGTTCTGGCTCTAATGCAGCATGTCACGTTATCTGAATTCACTCTAATTTGGTTCCACTGTGTATTCTTTTGGCGTTATTTTCTCTTTGAGGGATACATGTAACTCCCATTAATATTAGGAAGCAAACGCCCTCTGCTGATGCACTGTGCCAGAGTAGTCCATGGATGGACACCTCCAGGAAGTCCATGTTCTTTCACCATAGCAAAGGATCTTCCAGCCATTGTTCCTGTTGGCTGTGGGCAGACCAAGACTCTTCGGGCGTGAGCTTCTACTAGGGATCTTCTAGGCTATGTCTACACTACAAAAAGTTAGGTCGACTTTGTTAAGTCAACTTAATAAGGTTGAATTTAAATTGACTTAAAATCGACCTTATTAAGTCGACTTAACAAAGTGGTGTCCATGGATGTGGACTAAGTCCACCTAACTGCCTTTAGGTCAACTTAACAAAGTGGACTTAAAAGTCCACACTGGGCTTAGGTCGACCTAAAGAAGGGTTAGGTCGACCTAAGCAGGCTTAAGTCGACCTATCTCGTGGCTCTTAGTAAATCAACTTAACGTTCATTAAGTCAACTTAAGGAATTTCTTAAGTTGACTTATTGAAAGCCCAGTGTGGACGCGGGTTTGCCCTAGTGATTTATACTGAAGTAACTGACAGCAGAATCAAGCCCTGAGTATTCATAAAGAAAAAATTCAGTGCTGAGAATGATACAGTTCCACCACAAAGGAAAATAAATAAATTGCACTGATACAAAAGAGACAAATGTAATCAAACTGTCACACCTGTTACGCCAAAATCCACCATCAATTTTTGTCTTTGGTATCATCCTCATAAGATTATTTCATGTAACCAAGTGCACTAATTGCCAGAGGAAGGGCTGTGATCAAGATTGGATTGTGCCCAACAGGGCCATCATTCATGAAATGAAGAAGGTTTGAAAACCAGTCTAGTGTACTAAAGGGCTCTATATTAGGATTAACTCACTTATCCTGAAAGGCTTTTTTTGTGGTCTTTAAATAGAATATGGATATGTGGAAAAGAAACGGAGTGGTATATAGAAATGTAACAAATAAAAGTGCATCTTTAAACATTATGAATGAACATATAGGACTTAGCCACTGCATAAAATTGTCCGGACTTTTTTCAGTTGACTGGTAAGTGTATGGTACGGCACAAAGAAAGCTATATATCTATGAAGTATATGAGGCTAGACTGTTATACATGGAAAGGTCTTGCAGTTCAACTAATGAACACCTGAGGCGTCTCTGCAATATATGCCAGTATAATTAATGTCAACACCAGATAACCAGCCACTGTATATATACTTGAAGGGGGATCTTATATGTTTAAGCAGAAATCCCATTTACAAGGTAAAATTTCCTGATGTATTCCTGACAATCAAGGGATAAACCAATAACCTACATACCACCAGGCATATTTCACATCCAGTTAAAGACAAATGTTATCTCAGGTGACAACAGCAAGCCAGCGGGAAATAAATAAATTGATGTCTTTTTCCTAGAACAGCCTCTGTTTATATTAGAAAAGTTTATGTTCAGAAACCGGGAGTGCAATTCACCAATGCTACGCTTCATATCTGTCTGTGGAGATAGCTCGTCCGTGGCAGCCCAGTCCCATCGGGCTAGCTGCTGTACGTACACAGAAGAAAAAGGCCCAATGGCTTTACAATTCAAGGTATATTGTGACCTTGAACAGGTCACCTCCCTATGCCTCTTTTCCCTCCCTAGCACAGCCAGGTTGTAGGATAAGGATAGTAAAGATAAAGAATTAAAGTTTGGTTAAGGAAATATATCACTATTGTAAAGAAAGGCCCTGGCAGCAAGTAGAAAGGTGGCTTTGAAAATGATGCATTATAAAGCCAAAAGGAATGAAGTAAGGAGGAGGTCTGGTTCAAAGACTATGGTTACAGTAGAGAGCTTACGGGGCACAGCTGTACCACTGTAGGCTCTCTATATGGCCTCTCTAACAGCGAGTTCTCCCGTCACTTAATTATTTCCCCCCCCCCCCCCTCCGGCAACAAATAGTCAACACAGCACTCGGCCCACTGGAGCTTAGGCTGGTGTATATTGTGTCTCTCGTGGGGGTAACTCAGATCCACCTCGAGCAACCTAATCTATACCGATATAATTGGTAATGTCGACGTAGCCAAAGAATAATTCATGAAGTAAGGGAAAGTTTCTCAAAAGAAGGACTCCAACTAATATGAGCCGGGCTTTTTTTTGCGATGGTACTCAGGGGTACTTTATACTGGCACCTTTTTTTCATGGTGATGCGGTTCCGGCTCCTGATGCTGTTGCTGCTGGTCCCTGGCTGAGTACCAGCACCTATTTTTTTACAGGCCCCCCCCCCCGGAAAAAAGAGAAAAAAGGAAAAAAAAAAGAAAAACCAAACAACAACAAAAATCCATTGAATATGGTGGCTGCAGGTGGTTTTCAATGAACCCAAAATAATCTCTCTTTAAAGGTGCCAACATGGACAATACACCCCACATACCAGTGTTACCTCTTGTGTGAACACAGGTATAATGAAAAAGCTGCTTGTCATCAGGAAGAAGGAGAAAAGATAAGGAAAGAAGGCCCCTGTAAATCTTACCAGGAGGAAGACTGAAAATAAGAGTGAACTGTCTCCAATTGGTTTTTAGCAGAAATCAGTAACTGGCAATGGAATCATTTGCTCGTTAAAGGGTATAAACAAGTAGACAGTTAATAGATTCATTACTCACCATCTTGGATCTGACCAACATGGATCTAAGCACCCGTGGGTTTAGCCTGTTTGCAAGTTATCTTGATCAAATGTTTATAAAGATTTTGTTACCGTTTGGCTGTAGTAAATTGCTTATTAACAGAGATCCTAGTTGTCCATTAGAAAATAAAAACGAAGTTTTCCAATACAAACCATAAAAGTCTGTGTTTTTCTGTGATTAAAATGCAACACTGAACTTTAGTGTCCCTAGCCACAAGATATATAGGTGTTAGTTGAACATAATATTTTATTGATATATTTACAATTTTTTAAGCTGACAGCCCAAGCCCTGCTCATTCTTCAATCTCTGATTATTTGATCTGGTCTGGGTCCCAATGAGATTGAATAAACAGGGTTGCATTGTTTATGTTTTTATTTTTTCACAAAGTGTAAAAACTAAAGTTTCTCTGTAAAAATGCAAATTCCACCATTTTCCATGCCACACAGATTTCTAGGTTCCCTGTTTATGATTTAGGCTTCTTAGGCATGTTTAGAGCAATTTTATAAATCCTTTGGATTTAATTAATTAATCTGTGTTAAATTAGTGTTTGCCCTCCAGAGCCTCAGAAACAACTCTAACATTATTATTAAGGAGGCTGACAAGGGAGGTGCCGTCGTCATCATGAATAAATCGGATTACAATCAGGAGGCTTATAAACAGCTGTCCAATGGAATGTTTTACAAACCACTCCTCTCTGACCCCACTGAGGAATACCAGAAGGAACTACAACACCTACTCAAGAAACTCCCCAAAGCAGCACAAGAACAAATCAAGACGGAAACACCGCCAGAACCCCGTCCAGGGATATTCTATCTACTACCTAAAATACACAAAAGAGGAAACCCCGGACGCCCCATCATCTCAGGCATTGGCACGCTTACAGCAGGATTATCTGGCTATGTGGACTCTCTCCTAAGACCCTATGCTATCAACACACCTAGCTATCTGAGAGACACTACAGATTTCCTGAGAAAAATCCAATCCATTGATGGTCTTCCGGAGAATACCGTCCTGGCCACTATGGATGTAGAGGCTCTTTACACTAACATCCCACACAAGGATGGATTACAAGCTATTAGAAGAACCATCCAGGATGTTGACACAGCCAAACTTGTGGCTGACCTCTGTGACTTTGTACTCACCCACAACCATTTCAGATTTGAGGATAATTTATACCTTCAAGTCAGTGGCACTGCTATGGGTACCCGCATGGCCCCACAATATGCCAACATCTTTATGGCCGATTTAGAACAACGTTTCTTCATGTCTCATCCCAAAGCACCTCTACTTTACCTACGCTATATTGATGACATATTCATCATCTGGACCCATGGTAAAGATGCCCTTGAAGATTTCCATAGAGATTTCAACAATTTCCACAACACAATCAAACTTAGCCTGGAACACTCCACACAAGAGATCCACTTTCTGGACACTACAGTGCAAATTAGCGATGGGCACATAAAGACCTCCCTATACCGCAAACCTACTGATCGGTATAGTTACCTACATCCCTCGAGCTTTCATCTTCGACACACCACACGATCCATTGTGTACAGTCAAGCCCTAAGATATAACCGCATTTGCTCTGACCCTTTAGACAGAGACAGACACCTTCAGGATCTCTACCAGGCATTCTTAAAACTACAGTACCCACCTGCAGAAGTGAAGAAACAAATTGACAGAGCCAGACGGGTACCCAGAAGTCAACTACTGCAGGAGAAGCCCATGAAAAACAACAACAGAACGCCACTGGTCCCCACCTACAACCCCCAAGCCAGAGCTCTTCAACACATCATCAAAGATCTACAGCCTATTTTACAGAATGACCCCTCACTCTCTCAGGCCTTAGGAGACAGACCTGTCCTTGCTTTCAGACAGCCCCCTAACCTTAAAAGGATGCTTACCAGCAACTACAGATCAGAGAACAGAAACACTAAAGCAGGAACACAGCCCTGCAGCAGACCACGCTGCCAACTTTGCCCTCATATCTACACTGATGACACCATCACAGGGCCTAATCAAGCCACCTACTCCATCAAGGGCTCGTTCACCTGCTCATCCACCAATGTGATTTATGCCATCATGTGCCAGAAATGCCCCTCTGCCTTATATATTGGACAGACAGGACAGTCTCTGCGCCAAAGAATCAATGGACACAAATCTGACATCAGAAATTGCAACACTGCAAAACCTGTAGGGGAACACTTCAATCTCCCTGCTCACTCCCTTGACGACTTGTTAATAGCTGTGTTGAAACAGATGAATAACAAATCACAGCTTCAAAGAGACTGCAGAACTCGAACTTATATGCAAATTTGACTCAGTTGGCTTGGGGTTAAACAGGGACTATGGATTTTTCTCGCATTACAACTAGTGATTTGACCTCCCCCTCCTCTATGTGCTGTTCCCCAGTGTTTTGAATCCTAACATCTATTTTGATTTGCTGTTACAGCCTGACCTGATGCTATGTCATACACTCCCCTGCATTTAATTTCCTCCCACTCTGTAACTTTCCTATCTTCAAAGCGTCTGACGAAGTGGGATTTTCTCCCACGAAAGCTCATGCGATAAATAAATCTGTTAGTCTTTAAAAGTGCCACAGGACTCTGTTGTCTTTCTACAATAGACTAAGACGGCTTTGGAATTTGTTCAACCTCTAGTTCTTCTGGTTCTATGGCCTTGAATTTCTTCCCATGTAAAACTGTTTGATTATCATAATTCATTCATTATTTGTATATATAATAAATAGCATGTAAAGGCCCAGAATGAGATTGGAGCCCTTTATGGTATCAAGTACTAGAGAAACAGATCCAGTTTTGTGTTTTGTCTACTTCAGTTTTCACTACTGAAAAGGGGGAGGGAGGGCATGAGAAGGCTGTAGACTTGAGGCAGTGCCCAACAAGACAGCTGGAGGGTGGTTTACCATGTCTAACCTCCCTTGATCTTCTGGTGACAGAACCTGGCCATAAAGCTCTTACATCAGCATATGAGAGAAAAGAATTTAGAAACATGTAGGAGTGACTGCTATAAGAAAAGTTCACAGTTTAAACAGACAAAGGACTGGAAGGATGCTCAGGCAGAAACTTGCTTTAGTTTACGCAATGGACAAGTGGCAGAGCCAAGAACAGAGCCAAGGTCCTTGTCCTCTCAGGTCCACGTGCTATCCATTGGACCTCTGCAGTTCTGTAGCTCCATTGACCTGAATGCAGCTACTCTTGTACCTGCGTGGGAATGAGTGCAGAATCACAACTTGTTCTATGGATCACAGAATGTGATTTTAATTTTGGGGGGATACATTTAGGAGAGATCTTCACCGGGAATTTCATAAATTCAGTGCTAGAAGTAACCACCACACTGGATGGCCATGGCCTGCTTCCCTCTTCTGCGGTCTTTCTTTGAGAGATTTGATCCCCCCACAGCCTCTTCTGAGAGTAAGTGATAACCTTCCAACTTAGCAACAGCAGAAGTCCCCTGCTCCACCACAACAGATTATACAGAACTTTAAGCTAGTTTAGTTCTTCAGATGTCCCATGATGTACCACACTCAGTGACGAAAGCAATTTTTATGCTGTCCTGGTAATTAATGGAAGTGGTCATTAGATAACCTCAGTTACTCCATGCAAAGCTGATGCAGAGAGAGAAAGCATTTATCAGGCAGTAAATAAGATTTTGAAGGAAAGGCATTCAGAAATAGTCATTGGCATAACTGGTCTCTGGGCAACGTTCAGACGCAATGGTTATTCCACTATGAAACCTGTCCAGTGAAATGGTAAGACTGGTTCTTTAGCCACAAACCCACACCAGATAATTCACGAAAGATGCTATTATCTGCTCATGAACAAAACAAATATAGGCCCCGATCCAAAGCATCTGGGAATTATCCCTCACTGGCTTTCAATATTATGCCCCCTTCCCATCTGGCTGAGACCGAGCCAAGATGCCTCTGCCAATTAACAACATAAGAAGGGCAAGAGTGTCTCAACTCTCTGACACTTGTTCAAGACTCCCCTGGAAGTCAAAGCCTCCTAGCTGAGAAGTCATGGACTAGATAACTCAATATATTTTGCATTATTTGTTCATATGGCCACATTACAATTAATCATATTAATTCCTCCATAATTTAGGTTGAGCAGCAAATTGTGTCAACAACCCGTAGAACCATGTATTCTACCTACTTTTCTCCGTGTAGTTTTAAAGAGTAATTTGAAGCCTTCTCTTGTTGCATGGATAACTAGGGGCTTCTTTCATTCTCTTTTCTCCAAAGGAAACTTTATCTCCTAACCAGTAACTCCACTTGAAAGATGTTATCTTTGAAAGAGGAGCTTGGGAGATGCACTATATAATTCACAAAAGTCACCTTATGCAATAATATTCTAAAAATAGGCTGTTGTGGGGCATCTGCAGGGTGAGGTTGAGAGAATATCCACTGTCAAAATATAAAAAGAGGTGGAAAACTGAATATGACACTTACTTTGTATCTTATCTTGTGAAGTAGCAAGGGTATTATTTAAATTAGGTTTGACAGAAACAGGAAGATGCCTCTTTCACTGAGTGACCACTGAAGTTCAAATATAGCAGGAAGTTGTTATGAGTAAAGCTGCCTAGAGTACAACAATCTTGTTTGATGACAACTTTCCAGGTTTTGAGATATGTTTTTGTTTTGCATTGGAACAAAACCAAAACCTCAGAATTGTTTTTGTGATACTGAATTGGGTCCAAAAGGCCATTTTTAGATGAAAATGGCTGGCTTTTCAGTACAGGTCTCTCTCTCTCTTGTTAAAGGAAGCCACAGAGTCCATCTTTGACCTCAGACATGCTCTTGTTGAAACTTCATTGAAAACTTTGTAGAACTGGATACATCTTCACAAAACATTTCAATTTGGACATAACAGTATATTCTGATTAAAATCCATTTATGTTCTGACAAGCTCTAGTCATGAGTATGGCCAAATACATACTGGCTCTAGAATTAATAAATCATAATAATCAATACAATATTATTTCTTGATAAGTGGCCATGCCTAAAGCATCTTGAGTTTCTCAGTGCAAGTTTAACTAACTACATAGTTGAGCATCAATAATACTGATCTTCATTCATCATACCCCCCGCTTCATATGTGTCATGCACAATCCTATAATAAACTACTAAAAATTTAATATCAATCAAAAGTGCATTTGGTTTTGACTTGAAAGATGCCCTGCCTAATCTCTGGTTCATATTGAGGTGAAGAGTCTTTCAGAGTTGCTTTCCCTCAACAGGGAAAATCCTGTACCCCTCTTATTTGTTCCTGCTAACCAAACCCACTCCAAAAAAATAAAATAAAAATAAATCATGGACCTAATGTTTGCTGCCTTCACATTATTCACTCTGCTTGTGTAACCCATATGCTTAAAAAGACTATCTCTTTGAGAGACCTACTGAGGGTGGGTTACTGTTGCTGGGCAGATTAGCTATCCACAACTAGAAACTTCTAGAAGCAGGGAGTGGTAGCATTTTGAGCATGCTCCACAGGGTGCCCTGCTGGTGTGATGAGGTGTGGTCAGTCAGATGACATGAGAGCAGCAGTCTGTGCAGACAGCAGGCAGAAGCTGCTTTGAGAAGAGCCCATGTGCTCAGTTTTCAGGAGAGAAGCTGAGCCAGGAGTGAACAAGATATTTCCTCCCTCTAATGGAGTCATCTGCAACAGATTTTGCAGACATGCATATGGGACTGAGGGCTGGTTGCAAAGGAGAAGGAAAAGCCTGTATGGAATGCTACAGAAGATTCCTGCAAAGAAAGAAGAGGACAGCTATTTCTTGCCACTCAAGCCTCTTCACTGGAACAGAGACCGTAGCTGAGAATTGGGTGAACTCCACCTGGACTTTGGGACTCTTGGATATCTTTCATGCAGGGGGTTTTCTTTAGGGATTGTTCTTGGTTAATTGTATTTTGTTTTCTTAGGATAGGGTTTATTTAGTTAGTAGTTAATAAAGTTCATTGTTATGTTTGGTTTTAGTAGTATTTTAATGTGGGAGGATAACTCTGAGCAATCTTTGCTGTGAGTCCCATACAGACTGGATCCCGGGTCTCCAGCTGCTTTCTCCATAGGCATTGGGATTGATTTCTGTGAGGCACTGGAGAAGGGCAATTGAATTAATTTTAGCCCACCCAAAGGTTACACTTGCATATCAGATGTCTTTCCCTCACCCCGTGTCTGTCTTGTCTATTTAGATTGTAAATTTTTTTGAGTTGGGACTATTTAATAATCTGAGTTTGTTTTGTTCCTGTCACAGTGGGTCTTCATTCTTGGTTGGTCCTTAGGCACTACCATAATTAATATGATCAATTAATGAATTAATTAATAACAAATTGTCAATCTACCATGCAAGAGATATGGGGAATATTACAGTGGACCTTCCACTCCATGGTGGCCTCCATCCAGGGAGCAAAAGAAGCTGAACAGCTATTTGATGTAGTTAAAGAAATTGTTATATACAAGGGATGGTCTTCTCTAAGAGTGGACAATGACATTCATACAATACAAATCAATAAATCACAGAGTTCATGAGTAGCTTCCTAAGTAGTCTGAGTCCTGATCCTACAACTCATGTAGACCTAGAACATACAAATAATTCATTTGACGCCACTTGTACCACATATTTGACCAAGGTCTATTCATTTGGGTAAAGCAGGTTGCAGGACTGAAGTCCATCTTTTCAGCCACCAATTCTGAGAAACAGTGGGACCAACAATGTTTGTAGCTCACACCCTGGAAGCACCTCTTTGGGGAAAGATGACACCAGTCTAGTATCATTCAAATTAACGTGTCTGATGCTGTGGTGCTGCCATTCCCAGAACAATCACCACCTTGATGACAAACTTCTGGGATGGTTGGAGGTGGAGTATCAAAATAATAAAAATACTTGGGATTCTCTGGGAACCCTGGACCTCCTCAGTTCTGGAAATCCACGTCTTGCTTGTTTACACTGACTGACCATATTGGCAATTGTCCACCTCCCCTTGAAGAACAAATGCATTAACTCTTGCTTTCAGTCAATATTGGCATTTCTTTTAAACACATGAGCCCGGTGTGTGTTCATTTGGGTCAACCTCATATAGATATAATCTATCAAATATCCCTTGGTGTAGCAAGGCATGTCCTGCCTCTCAGGGTGAAATCTACTGTATATCAATGCATTCCTGTAAAGAAAAGAGCTCTTCCAGCAACAGAGGTGCAAGAATACAAAGGTGTTTGCAAAGAGATTCCATGGAATGATTATCTTAGTATTGGCCTAAGTGCTTATGATAGCATTTGTTTGTTTTGATTTCATGCTGTACATCTCCAATAGTTTACTTAATTATTTTTCATGTTATGAGTCACAAAGTTTATCCTCATGACTGGTTGTTCTTTCTAGTTTTTTCTTTACAATGTCTGCACCTCTAGTGACCAGTACAATATGAAGTATTTTAATTGGCCTTAATGAGGTGTTGGAAAAATCAGTCTCTGTTCTACTTACTGTTAAGAGGACCAATCACAGGTTTCCTTGCCATGAATAAGTATGGATGGAAAGTAATCACTCCCTTAATTTTTATACAGATTTTAGCTGTCATTTATATTCTCTCTCAATTAGCATATTTTCCTATTAAAATTTTTCCCCCTCTGAGAGTGAGAAACTGGATTCTGTTGGTAATTACACTACTGTAATTTTGAACGATGGGTCCTGATCCAAAGTTGGTGTAAATTAGTATTATTCCCTTGATTCCAATAGAGCTATGGACATTTACATCTGCTGAGGATCTAACCTAGGACTTATGTCTTTCATTCCCCTTTGTAACAAGGCAGAAGAAGCTTCTATCCAATGCAAATGCCGACCCTATTCCACTTTCCTATGAGGGACACCTAGGAAGCTTAAGCTGAGAGCTATGGACAGTAAAATTCCTGCTGGTGTTTTTCTATCTTCTCTATTACACTTTGTGAATGAATTCAGCTTCTTGATCAACAAATGAGGTGTCACATTTCTTATCTCAATGAATCTTCATGTCAATTCTAATTACATGCTACTTCAGCCTTTAAGACACAGGAAGCTGGAAATATATTTTTATTTCATTATATTAGAAACACTTTAAATTCCAGGGGGAAAAGAGTCCATTGTTGCTTGGGTTATTCTATATTTCTTTTAACAAATTGCCTTTATCTGAGAAAGGCATCAAAAGACAATAAGATCTTTTGAATAAAGAAAAAGCATTTTTTAAAACAATCAGCAAGTGGGAATGTTGAGAATTAAATGTACTTTAAATGAAAAATGGGGGGAGGGCGACATTGTATTAAAAATGGCCTTAGACAAAGAACAAGATTAAGGAGGTCAAAATCAAAACCCACTATTTTATTTTTTAAAAAGCCACTCTTTTGGTTCTGCTTTTTTCTCACTTTCATCTCTGAAGCAGATGAGTGAAGACTAAAGCTCTGTTGAAGGAGGGTGCTATTAAGCTGGAAACATGGCATGCATATTTATGTAAAGCATACATCAGTTTCTATAGTCATATGCTATAAATACCAGCTCAGCTTGCAAAGAAATAGAGCTGGACTGAAAAGAGGAGATGGTTTTAACATTTAGTTTTGAATTTTCAATGTTTTTCCGTTTTGCAGGGTTCCGTTTTCTGTCTGTCACAAAGCTTTTGTGATATTTCTTATTGAAATTAGAATGGATGTTTTATCAAAGTTTCATTAAAATCAGGATTGAAATTTTGTTGTTTTCAAAATCCAGTTTTATAGGAAGCTGGTGAAATCTTTCTGTTTCATCACAACTAAATCTTCCCCTGGGAACATGTTGATTAAGATAAAATTCCATTTTGTGTGTGTTGGGGGGGGGGGGGGGGGATTAAAAAAAAAACTTTTAAAAAGATCCAAACATCCCATGTTGACATTTTTTGGATGGAATGTTTCAGAATTACATTTTAGATTGGCTTTTTGTTTCAAAATGTCTTTTATTTTATACTAGAATATATGTAAACCCATTTTTAAAATATCAAAATTGAATGCACAGTCCACAGTTAGGTGCCTAGGCTCCCTGTACATTGCAAGGGAAGAGTTAGGCTCCTAAGAATGAGATTCATAAAAGTCAGCAAGATGAGTGAGGAGCTGCCTAAGACAGTCAGTAGAAATGCTGATTGGAGGAGCCCAGCCATTATTTCCTCCTCTGGCAGTTTTGTAGGGATTTAGGCTTGCTCTGAGGACACCTAGAATTATAGAACTGGAAGGGGCCATGAGAGGTGAATGAGTCCAGTCCCCTGCATTCATGGCAGGACCAAGTACCATCTAAACCATCCCTGACAGGTGTTTGTCTAACCTGCTCTTAAAAACTTCCAATGATGGAGATTCCACAACCTCCCTAGGCAACTTATTCCAGTGGTTAATCGCCCTGACAGTAAGAAATGTTTTCCTAATGTCCAACTTAAACCTCTCTTGCTGTAATTTAAGCCCATTGCTTCTTATCCTATCATCAGCGGTTAAGGAGAATATTTTTCTCCCTCCTGCTTGCAACAAACTTTTAGGTACTTGAAAACTGTTATGTCCCCTCTCAGCCTCCTCTTTTCCAGACTAAACACACCCAGCTCTTTTAATCTTTCCTCATAAGTCAAGTATTGTAGACCTTTAATCATTCATGTTGCTCTTCTCTGGACTTTCTCCAATTTGTCTACCTCTTTCCTGAAAAGAGGTGCCCAGAACTGGGCACGATACTCCAGTTGAGACCTAATCACTGTGGAGTAGAGCAGAAGAATTACTTTTTGTATCTTACTTACAATAGTCCTGTTTATAGATCCCAGAATGATGTTTGCTTTTTTGCAACAGTGTTATACTGTGGACTCATATTTAGCTTGTGGTCCACTATGACACCCAGATCCCTTTCCGCAGTACTCCTTCCTAGGTGGTCATTTCCTATTTTGCATGTGTACTACTGATTGTTCTTTCCTAAGTGGAGTACTTTGCTTTTGTCCTTACTGAATTTCATCTTATTTACCTCAGATCATTTTGAATTGTGATCCTACCTTCCAAAGTGCTTGCAACCCCTCACAGCTTGGTATCATCCATAAGCTTTACAAGTGTACTCTTTATGCCTTTCATCGATGAAAATATTGAACAAAACCTGACCCAGAACTGATTCCTGCAGTATTCCATTTGTTATGCCCTTCCAGCATGACTGTGAACCATTGATAACTACTCTCTGTGAGAAGTTATTCAACCAGTTATGTACCCACCTTATAATAGCTCCATCTTGGTTGTATTTCCTAGTTAGAAGCTGATGCAAGACCATATCAAATGCCTTACTAAAGATACCACATCTATCACTTCCCCTCTACCCACAAGACTGTTTACCCTATCATAGAAAGCTATCAAGTTCATTTGACATAGTTTGTTCCTGTCGAAATAGGTAGGGAATGCTGAATATGAGAATCCTGGTGTGTAAGGGAGCATAAGTAAGTTGATAGGAGATGGGCATTCAAAATCATGTAGCTTTCTTATCTCCCATCAACCAAGTTCAATAGTGTAGATCAAACCTGAGACAGCTGTACAAATGTTCACTGGCAGATTTTTAGGTGCCATGGGGATTTTAATGTAAAAATGTAGGCATCTGGGAACTATGATTGATTTGAGACATAGGTGGCAGCTAAGCAGGTTTACAGGATCTCAGTAATGCCAGATGCTGGATTTAGGAATCTAACATGATAGATTGGTGCCAAAATCTTATTGTGGATCTAGCTCTCTGGAACCAAGGTGAAGCCTAAAAGAGGAAAAGAACACGTAGTTGGTGGTACATCTGGAGAGAAGTCTGACTGAAGTGAAAGCAAGAGCTCCTTGAACCACATTTACCCAAGAGGAAAGGAGAGCCTGATAGTGACTCACTTTTGATGGGACTAGCACTCTCTATTAATCAGGGCCATAGCTTAAAAGAAACCCCCTCAAGGAAGAGAGCCACATCACACCTATGGACCTTTCATTTGTGTTGATTTCTTTTTGTGCTTCCTGCCAACACAGAAGAGGTGGACTGTCCGGGGCCCAGCTAGTCAGAGGTCTGAGCCTCGTACAACGGGACTAACATGGATGTGGATATTGCAGAGCAGCGTAAAGGTTTGGCCCAGACCCAGGGGGTTGGTTCCCCGGTCATAAAACATGGTGGAAATGTGCAGCTGAATCTGATACCTAGTAAATTTCACCAGCTTTGATGATTTATTATGAAAGTTGTTCACATCTCTGAAACTAATCTGTCTGCAGGGTGACTAGGAGCTGGGCTCTGGTCATACTATAAAGACTTGGTATATCAAAGAGAAGTAGGCTAGTCCCTCGTCTTCTTTGGGGAGTGGCCATTATTCATATTTAGGCCAGAGGGTGATTTTTCCAATCCTCAGCTAGTCTTTTCTATAATCACTAATTAACGCCTGTCACAGAAGTTTTCCCTGGCACTTGATGAGGATTGAGATTTTGGCGGATTGGAGCTTTCATTCAAGCCCTGCAAGTTAATAACTGTGATATTCAGAGCAGAACTAATGGCTCACGCTTGGAATAGATTCCTTCTTTTATGTGACTTGATTCTCTTAGGACTTGTTGGATTGGATTTCTCTGAGCACAAGCATTTGAACATGCTATTGTTAGCCAGTAATAGCTCCAGAAAGACCCCTGGCCATGGAGTATTGCAATTTATAACAAAACAATCTAACTGATTTATTTTATTTCCAAAGTTTCTAAAAAGGCCATTCATTTCCCATCTTTCAAGCCCCTCCAGTAGCATGTTCTCTGCTGTATGATCACTTCCTCTTGTAGGTCCTAATTCAGCCAGGTTTTTAAACACAGCTCAGACTTCAAGCACATGAATTTACTACATTGAAATGGGTGGGAATGTTCTTGGCACCCTTGATACAAACACCAGCAAGGTATGACAATCCATGTCGCCGCAGTGGCTGTGTCAGTGATTCATTGTGATGTAGTTCTTTTTAGGAACAGCCAATGTGGCGTTCTTGTGGGGCATATCAGCCACTAATATTAACCCCACTTTAAAAAGGGGTTTTAAATCCAGAGGAGAGCTGGATTAATTTTTGGCTACTTACTTAGCCAGGTCTCCAGCTGGTATCAACTGGCCTAACTCCTTGGAAATCAATAAGGCACAGTTTAAGTGGGTATAAATCTGGATAGCCCAATAAAACATATGCAGCTATCCTGATTTACACCAGCTGAGAGTTTCAGTCCAGATTGAGATTCGCAGCCATCACTTATAGAGCAGCTGAAGATACTATTTGTAGAATAATATATATAGCATTATGGTTTGCATAATGCAGTGGATGCGCACAATTCAACTGGGTAGCATCACAAAATATTATTTTAATTAGAAACTGGAAAAAATAATCAAATAAAGTATTAACCACACAGATTTTGAGCAGCAAAAGTTAGCTGTAAAAATTAATCAACCTCTCACCATGCTTTAACACTTCTCTCACCATGCTTTAGCCCACAGGCCTTCAGGAAGTCAGTTGGAACTTGGCACCTAACTTTGATTGTGACTTGGGAAATCCCAGCTATTTGCTTATTTATTATTATTACTATTGCAGTAGTGGCTAGAGGCCGCCCAATTTACAGTCTCCTTAATCTAGGTGCCATACAAACTTACAGTAAATGACCATTTCAGCCCCAAAGATCATGCTCCACTTCCACTGTGCTACTCCAGATAAATGGAGGTGCAACTGTAATGGGAATGTGACTCCTGATTCTTTTTTCAAAATGGCTGAGAAGTTATGTTCAGCCATTTTTTTCTTCCTGTACACTCTCATGGTCTGCAGAGGACAGCAGCCTGAGAGCAGGGAATAGTTTATGATGGAGCAACTTACACAGAAAATGTGCTGGATAAAGATGTACAATTTTTTTTTTCAGTTTTGCCTGGCTAACCTTCTCGCAACTCAAAGTACAAGCCAGCAGTAATCATTAGGGCACCATTAATGAAAGCAACTCATTATTGACTAGGAGATGCTGTCCTCTAATGATGCCCTTTGGATTGAAATTTATGTAAATGAAGGTATTTAATTTAGAACCTTTACTGCATGGTCCTTGTAAATCTGAAAATGTAATTACTAAATGTAATATTTATCACTAGGTGCATCAGCTCCCTCCTCTCTTCCAAAACAAAAGGGAAAATTCAAACTCTGAAGTGGTTGTTTATTTAAGAGACAGCAATGTCCAGAGCCCAGAGAAACTGGAAGAAATATAGGAGTCAAAATATCCACCACTTTATCCCCTTAAGTTGCTGAGCATTATAACATGCTTCATGCTTTGAAAATGGTCCAGCATTTCACTGCTTCTTCAAGAATATTTACTCATTGATCCATAAGAGATTATGGGCAGTAACAAACCTATCTGCCTGACAGAGGGAGAAGAATGTAGTGTGTTCATAAGTGAATGGTATATCTCTATATGCAATCCTAAGGGAGGAACATATCAACTGGATTCATGCATTGAGGAACATCCTCTCCCATGAGGAGTTGCCTTTTCATCATGGTTCCTCCTGGTCTTTTGCAATTCTCCACGTACTTAGGGAGTAGGACTAGAAGGGCAAGAAGAGAGTGTAGAGGATGACAAATAAAATTCTTCCTCCCCCTTCAGGGAAAATTCTCCGGAACTCATTTTTAGGGAATGATCCAAACTTCACTGAAAGTGGTAGAAAGACTCTGACTTCAGTAGGTTTTAGATCAGGTCCTTTTATTACAAACTCTGCAGTTTCAGCCATTCTTCTGCTACTTCATCCTCAACGCAGCCTCTGGTGATGACAAAAAAAAACCAAACAAAAAAACAGAAAGAAAACTATTTCCACTTATACCAATTACAGTTATTCTTCCAAGCCATCAGGAGTAAACAAAATCGATCCTTTCTGTGCAGGACCCTGCGCAGTGCCGATGTCTCAACAAGTTCCAAAGGGGTCATTATAGACAGTTCAATTGTTCCCAGTTACCCCCTTCTCAGAGCAAGGACAGCATGAAAGAGGGAGACATGTAGCTGAGTGCCAAATTTATGTGATAAGGAGGATCTTGCATGAGCCTTCTCTTTGCCCACAAACTGTCCTTTTTCAGCTTTTATTAGGGCATGCAAGGAATTTGGCACTTGCTACCCATTGTTGCAGAAGTCCTTGCCTATTACTCAACCATACTTGTATCTGCACATGAATTTGGTTCCTAAACTGGTGTAAATTGATCTACATTCCTTTATAACAGTTGAGGACTATGGACAGAGCCTAAGTCAACACCCGTATTTGTACTCTACTGCTCACCATGCAAGAATTTAGGGGATCAAAGCCTTGATGAGTAAACGGTAGTCGAATATACCTATCGTATTCAACCTTAATGGCATGCATTACACCTATACATACTTATAAACTCTCTTACAGGGCATAAAAATAGCTTTACAGAGCATTTGCATCTGGACTCTTGCTGCTGAGATGGCTCAGAGGAAAGTGAACGTTTTCCTTTGCAGGCCTGGGAATGCCCTCACTCTTTTCCCTGGTGAAAAGAGAGATCAGATACAGATCTGTAAAAGGAAAAAAAACTAAAATAACTGTATAATGATGCACACTTATCTAGAGCTTTTAATCCTCAAACCCACTTTAAGAAATGTCATAACTGCACATTTCTGTGTTCTGGGTTGTCCTTCAGTTCGTATTACAAATGTCAGAAATGATCCCAGCCTTAATCAATCTAATCTACCACAGCACCTAATTATTCTTTCTCACTCAGCCTCATCACTCACTGATGTCTTGAAAATATTAGCCAACAAGTCTACTGGTTCTTGCCTTTCTTTTAACCATGTGTAACCTATGCTAGGAGAGCATGAGTCACCCTAGAGCGTCTAGGACACATGAGAAGATCACAGCTGATGATTTAGTCCTCAAGCAATAGAAGTTCAAGCTTTTAGCACAGATGGTTCTGGGTTCAAAATTTGCTGTCTGCTCAAGCAGAGCCATTAGTGCTTGGTAGACAGCTGTTTAGCATCCTAGGAGATGTGGGCATTGGCTCCAAGTCAGCTCTAATTCTGTTACTTCCAGAAAGGGATGTTTTGGGGAAACATATTACCTTGGTTGAGGGCTATGACACCAACATGAGCGTCTCGCATATTTCTCATTGTGCATTGTCATTCCTGGGACTCGTACAGTGACTTCACCTTTAGTGGCCTTTCCAGATGACTTCCCCTTGTGAACACTCCCTTCTTTGGCATGAGAGAATATGGGCTTCTATACCACATGCACTTTAACCTCCATAACAGAAGCCATCAGAGGCAAACATTTGTCTTCCCTATACTCAGAATATCTCCATTTCCGCAGCCCTCTTCAAGATCTGATGACACTCTCCTTTGGTCCGAGCGGAATTGAACAGCACGCACCTCAGGTTCCCTTCCACCATTGCTCCTTAATTTGCTGCTGGTCAACTCCTTGTCTACCAGGGCCCCTGGGTCTCATGCAGTGTTTTCACAGTAGATGCAACATAGGCTATGGAACTTCTCATGACAAACTCTTGTGGCTCTTGAGAGCAAGAAAGCTTGAAACCTGATGCCATTCAGTAAGCAGGACCACAGTAAGTCTACTGGGTAAGCTTATTTGTACCTAAACATATCATTGAAGTGCGTCAGCTGAGCACTCTCTGCTATGAAATGCATAAAGACTTGCGGACTCCAGCCATAAAGGAAACTGTCTCCTATCAGATTTGCTCTGATCCCTATTATACATTCAATGCTACAGTGAAAAGATCTGTAATGTAAATAGAACAAATAGTTTGTTGCTGCTGAAACAGATCGGGGAACTGAGGTAACAATATGTGAATTATGGGCCTAATTTGTACATATAGAAGTTTTCTTGCCTGGCCTTTTAGATCTGTGGATCATTTCTTTTTTTCACTGCACATGAGTCTGTTCTCCTGGCCTCTGTTTTTGGCAGCAGTGGTAGAGAAACACATATCCCACTGATGAGTAGACATCCTAAAACAGTAATAATGCATACCAAGAGTGAAAGCTGAAATTTACCTGGCAGAACTTGAGCCATCTCCAAAATGTGTCTTTAAAATCAAATCTTATATGGAAATGAATATAAATAGTTGATTAGTTCTGAACAATGAAATTGAGTAACCAACTGATTGGGTAACTAACGATGGAGACAACCAAGAAGAACAGGAATCTGTTCATAAGAAGAAAGTAAAAAATCCAACAACAGCCAATAAAGGAGCAAGAATTAAAAGATCTATTTGCCTGCTTTCCTTTCTGTCCCTGTGACACTGAGCCTCATGATACTTTTGTTCCTCAAGGTGGTACTTATCGATTATGCAGAAAATGGTCAGGAAGAACATAGTCAGCATTTTCCCATTTCATCGTATGGCTCCAGCACCCAAAAAAAGTGATTAAATTAATTTGAAAACAATGGGGAAAAATAAATAAGTAAAGCTTCTTTTCTGTTTTATACATGGGAGTTATACTAGGAAAAAGATTATCAGATGTGGATCCTATCTTAGCATTCTACAGATACCAGAACCTGAAAAAAATACAGGAACGATAGCTCATTGTTCACCCAAATGAGTTCTCAGATGCTTGTTTGTCTCGATAAAGGAGACTAATATAGAACAAGTATTAAGGGTGGGTAGGAAAGCCATTTGTTCATATCATAAACAGGCGTTTTACAAAGCAATTAATTAGATAGCGCAGAAGTGCTCTATAGGCAAATGTCACAGTTAAAAGAGGTATTCACACATTATTAGCTCAGACCCAGCCCTTAGTATTAGATCCTGTTATATTGTCAGGGAATTGATTGTAGGCATTCTGGCCTGCTGTGAATTGTATAGTTCGTTCCAGAGTTTCAGCAGCAACTGTGATACTCAGTGAAAAGACAGTGGCTCTGCAGGCTGTGGCTAAAGGAAGGATTGATAGGCCAAAGCTCAGGGTTACACCAACAAAAAAGCAACCATTAACGAGCAAAGTAGAGGGCTTTAACTTGTCATTATAACAAAGAACTTCTAAGGCTATGTCTACACTAGAAAAGGTAAGTTGACTTTATAAAGCGGATTTAGGCGCTAATCCCTGTCCACACTGGTTTAAGTCAACTTAATAAGGTCGACTTAAGCGTTAAGTTGACCTAAATCGAGGTGTTAATAAGTCGACTTATCTTTCCTTAAGGAAAGCCCATTGTGGACGCAGAGTAGTTTAGTTTGACTTACGCCTCCTTAAGTCGACCTAACTAGTAAGTGCAGACACAACCTTAGAGAGTAGGAATCTTTAGCATTGCACTGTAAGAAATTGGGAGAAGCCTGGATCCTGAACACAGCAGGTGACTGTAAATGTACCAAGATTAGGAGAGAGACCATTTTGGGGCCTCCAGGATACAAGGAACTTGAGCTGCAGAGCCTCCCCTATCTCCCGGAGCATGTTGAAATTGCCACCACAGAATGTGACAGATTGCAGATTAGGTGGGAATACCCATGTTGGCCTTAGTCTAGCTAGTTTATGTTCTGGAGCTGTGAACCCATGAGCTAGACCTATGAACAATTATCTAGGGTTCTGAGGAGGATTGTACTGAATCTCCCATTGCCAACTTCCCTCCTCCGCGATCCATCTTAGTTAGATTGAAGCTAGTTTGATTATGTCTACACTAGCTACAAGTGGTCTACACTATGTCTACACTAGCTGCAACTGAAACTATCCTCTGGACAGATAGCATCAAGTCCACAAACTGAAGAAACCAACAACAACTAATCAAATCCACACTGACGTAACTTTCTGGCATTGACATGTGGTCTGCCGTTGAGAACAATTACGCTTCAGTGTATTGTGTCCTGAGTGTGAGGGTGGTTTAGACCAAATAAAAAGCATTAGTGGAAAAATGTCTGTTGAAATTGTTTTTGATGGATTTATTTTTGACCAAACTCTCTTTCACAAAATATGTTCACTTTACTCTGAAAATTGTGACTTTGATAGAAAAATAAACACTCATAAACCACAAAAATATGTAATTTGGAAATGCCATAGCAGTGCCTCATGGAGGTTGTACTTCAACTGTTTATGCTACCATTCCTATTTATACGCTGAGTTTCCTAGTTGGACTGTTTCTCCCATGATACAGCATGGCCAGTGACTCCCATAATACATGTGGTAGAACAGCATGTGGGGCATTGTGGGAAATGCAGTCTAGCCAAGGAATATAGCCTATACAGAAGAGAAAGGGGTAAGTGAGATGCCTTAACTACAATTCCCAGAAAGCACTGATGGCATTTCTGAATCCAAATATTATTTTTTAAACCAAAAATATTTGGGCACATTTTTTTCAGCTTTCAATGAAAACTGTCATCTTTAAATTATTTGTTGAAAAGTCTATTTTTTTAAATAATTTTGACCAAAAAAAAAACAAAAACCACCCACTCCCATAGAAAATCACTTGAAGATCCAAAATTCAGTCTTTAAGTATTTTCAGCAAGGATTGCCATAGGGTCAACCTCCCCACAATCAAGTCCAAAAGAACAAAATGAATTAACTTAATTCTTAAGTACCATTTTTATAAAGTCTTAGGATAAAGAAACATAATAAATAATCATTTCAATTTTGCAACGTAACATGGATACTTCATAATCCACATATATTTTCTTCATTGTTATATATAAACATAATTAAAAAAAAATCTAAAGAGATCAATCCCCACGGAAACACTGTGAGAAGTAACTCAGAGTTCCCAGAAACATAGATTGAGTTCACCGAAGTCTGAGGACTGGTCTACACTGTATCAGGATTTCGGCAGCAGTTGAAGGGACATACGCAAAGTACTTAAATATACCTTGCATATCTCCCTTCAACTGCCTACTGCCTATTTGTCACGATGTCTTCAGTACGTTGAGTTGAAGGGAAATGCCCTCCCTTTGACTCAGTGCTACTCCCGCTGTCAGGGTGGTCTTCAGTGATTGGCTTCCTGATCGGCTGAGTGGGTCTTCACAGACCCAATCAGTTGATTGGAAAGATCTATCTGATGACAGCGAATTTGCTATCAGGGAACACTAGCCCTCAGTTAGCTTTTTATCACCAAATGTTTAAAGTATGCTGAGTCGAAAAAGCAACATCTTCCCTCTAGTTGGTTGTAGAAATTTTCGGCTGGAATCCATGCAGACTCTTCCTCATCCTCTTCTGAACTCACTTAGCTGGCAGGTTAGTGAATCAATTAACTGACCCCTCAGTATAGATTTTTTTTTTTTAAGAAACCCCCCCCCCCCCACTGCAAAATGCTTCAGAGTTAGGGAAAAGACCCTGTTTTCAGCTCTTGGCACAGCTTCTTTCAACTCATAGGGTGCGTCTACACTTGTAAATTAAGTGTAATTACACTTGTAAATTTACTCTGCATCTACACTACACTTTCCTTAAGTCAACTTAAGCAGCTGCTTAAGTCGATTTAAGGAAAAATTAAATCGACTTTATTAAATCTCATTTTAAGTCGACTTTGCTGGCTAAGTTGACTTTAGAAAGTCGACTTAGCCAGTGTAGATGTGGAGTAGCCCTAAGTCGACTTAAATTAACAAGTGTAGACATAGCCATACATTGTATGTGGTCTTTTGCAAAACAGCTGCCCTGACTACTTGACCTTATGGAGTCTGAATCCAGCAAGAAAGGGAATTTATTGGGCATACCCAAAATTACCACACCCAATTCCAGAAGCTGCTAGGTGTGAAAAACTGATGGTGCATCTTCCTGGCCACAATTCTGCAGGTCACAGAGATGGTCCAATGATTATCACGGCATAATCAGGATGCCTGTGTACTTTCTGTATGTAATTCTGTACCTGAGAAACAATGCAGTCTGTCAGATTCCATGGAGCTGCATGCAAAAACACTTGTTACCCAGAGATAACTCTTCCCTCATGTCATAAAAATAATATACATGTGTATTTTGCTTAGCACAATATGACTCTAATCCAGCTTGGGGCTTCTGGGTGCTGCTGCAATATGAATGGTTAATAATAAGAAGTATGTTCCTATCTAGCACCTGTGATATGCTTTATATTTTAATATCTCTGTACAAATCTCAGTGAATTAATTTCCTTTCTGTTCTCATCCCTTTGATTAAAACTGAGATAAATGCAGTAGGCTATGAAACCATCTATACAAAGAGCACATTAGTTCCTGCTTTTGTAGAACAGTGTGGTTTTCAAAGGCTAATAAGGTTGAACTTTTCCCTTTCTATCACTAATATACATCTTCACGCTTGACTTTACTCTGGGGCTCTGCCACATTTAATTTACTCCAGTGTTGCTCCAGATGGCACTGATGATGCTGAAAGTCAGGTGGATGTTCCTAATAAACATGACTCTAGCAGCCTGGTGTTGAGGTGGATTGACACAGATGATCTGTATAAGACCAGCCCAGTCAATAAATCAAGAAAGAGGACAATGTTCTGGGGCCTATGAAATGAGGGGAGCAAATTCTGACATGAGTGAAACTTGACAGGATCGCCTTGCTGAAAAAGATCTTTCCTGAGATTTGTCTGTGAGGACTCACTGATTTGATCCCTGGATTTATCACACCATAAATGTGAATGTTTGAGCAATTAACAGAAATATTGGAGACTATTAAGAAATCTTAGACAAAAATATAACCTCAGTTCAATGTCCATATGTAACCTTTGGGTGGGCTAAAATTGATTCAATTGCCCTTCTCCAGTGCCTCACAGAAATAAACCCCAATCTCAGTGGAGAAAGCAGCTGGAGACCTAGGATCCAATCTGTAGGAGACTCACAGCAAAGATTGCTCAAAGTTACCCTCCCATTAAAATACTACTAAAAACAAACACAACAATGAACTCTATTAACTAAATAATCTTATCCTAAGAAAACAAAATACAATTAAACAGAACAATCCCTACAGAAACCCCGCACGAAAGATACCCAAAAGTCCCGAAGTCCAGGTGGAGTTCACCCAACTCTCAGCTACAGTCTTTGTTCCAGTGTAGAGGCTTGAGTGGCAAGAAACAGCTGTCCTCTTCTTCGTTCATTGCAGGAATCTTCTGTAGAATTCCATGCAGGCTTTTCCTTCTCCTTTGGAACCAGCGCCATCTGGTCAGCTATCTGGTTAACCAGCCCCAGCCCCATATGCATGTGCACAAAGTCTGTTGCAGAAGACTTCATAGGAGGGAGAAAACATCTTGTTGGTCACTCCTGGCTCAGCTTCTCTCATGAAAACAGAGCACATGGTCTCTTCTCAAAGCAACTCCTACCTGCTGTCTGCACAGACTGCTGCTCTCATGTGATCTGTCTCTGACCACATCACATCACACCAGCAGGGAACTCAGTGGAGCATGCTCAAAATGCTACCACTCCCTGCTTCCAGAAGTTTCTAGTTGTGGGTAGCTAATTTGCCCAGCAACAGTAACCCACCCTCAGTAGGTCTCTCAAAGAGATAGCCTTTTTCAGACATATGGGTTACACATAGCTTTAGCCAATGCGTTAGTGGGAGCTGCATAACACAAAAGAGTGTAAAAGTGTACATGCACCTTCTTTCTTTCTTTCTTTCTTTCTTTCTCACAAAGCTGAAGCAATATTCCATACTGGACTAAATATAAAGATCATTCTTTTGTGAGGCTAAAGGGCTCAGGAAGACCTTTACTTCTCTGTAACTTTCTAATTCCCTGACTAAGGTCCTGAATCTGCTTCTACTGACAATAGTAAAACTCCCCATTGGTTTCAATTTGTGACACATCAGACCCTAACAAAGCCTCTGCTGCCTGCGGTCACACAGAGCTTCTCCATGTGTCACATCTTGCATTAAGCAGGATTGGAAAGGAGTGCTGATTTCCATACACCTGCTAACTGACTACAGTTAAGGCTATAAATGATAATGCATGTAATGTTAAATACTTGTCTGAAGCCATTAACTCATTTCCCATAGGCCACGAAACATTTGTGACCCACTTATAGTCACAACCAACTGGATCTGGAACTGAATTAGTAACCTGGAGCTGAACGTCATGGGGTATACTCCCCAGACTGACGCTAAATTAAGCCAGGTGGGCCCAATCAGCTAATGAGGCTGCAAACAAGAGAGCTTTAGGCTCCAGGCAGCTAATTGGCCTGAAGCTCACCTGTGAGGGACATGTGGGGTCTCTACCAAAGACAGGACATTGGAAATAGAAAGAGCTGTGGAGAAGTGTAGCTTAAAGTTACTGTGGGAGGACAGGGCCAGAGCCAGATTAAAGCAGGGATTTTTGGACATGCAGCACACACCCTGGGCTAAGTGGGGTCCTGCAAAAATCCAGCCCTAGCTGTCTGGCCCTGGTCCCATGGGGGTACCAATCGATGGAAATACAGGAGAGATCTGCCTGCTCCAGGTAGGGTTGCCTCCTGATCACACTGCCCAGCTGCAGGAGGAGAGTTTGTCTCTAGGCTTCTCCCAGCTGAGCTGATTGCCGTTCCTTCCCCACCCAGGGAAGCTGCTACCTTTTGCCTTTGTGTGTAGGGCAGGGGAAGCAGCCTGTGCTGGGCTGAGGCTGTGAACTCAACCCCTGGAAGCCAGAGCTTCAAGGGGGGTGGGCAGAACAAGGATGTTAAAAGCTGAAGGAGATAAGTGATGAAGGGGGCAGGTTGGTGGGGTGTGTTATGGGGCTGAGGGAAGAAGAGTGGAGTAGAGGGAGATGTGAGTGGGGGGGACACTTGGAAGGGGGGATGTGGTGAGGGGAGGCTGAAGGGAAAATGTGAGTGTAGGAGTCCTATTGCTCAGCCTGTCACAGCTCACTGGCAGCCAGGGTGTCCTCTGCTCTGGCCTGGGTGCAATGAGCTAGCCATAGAGAGCCTGTCATGGCCCCCTGCCACCCACACAGCTGGGGGAGAGCAGGGCATGGGCCCACAGATTCTTCTCATCCCTGCAGGGGAGTGCTGCTGGGGTAATGGAGGAGAGCTGGACACAGGCCCACAGACTTCCCCCCACCCCCAGTGTGCTGCTGGTGGGGGGTGCCAGAGACCACACTGTTCTCCCCTCAGGCTAGTCAGTGGCTGGCCAAGGGTCCCACAAAATTTTATAGCACTGGGTCATTAATCTGGCCCTGTGTGAGGAGGGCAGGAGGTATGAAAGCAGCTCAGGAAAGAGACCTTGCTGAATGTAGTCTGTGTCTGTGGGATCTACTGTACTAAGTGCAAAGCTTCTGTATTGTTGTGGGCTGAGATTGTATGTAATTTCCCTAGGGGAGAGATGTGAGGTGAGACCTGGGAGTTCAAAGGACTATATTAAAAATGTGCCAGAGACTTTTAGGACAATATGTGTACAGTGGAATTCCTAGGGAATTTTGCATTAACCACTTCCTATGTCTGGTCCCAGAGGAGTAGGTCATGATTACCTGTTCCCAAAGACAGGAGATCAAAGGTCTGAGCCATTCTAAAGCAGTGGTGGAACTGCCTAGCCAGTGACCTGGTTATGCATGTGAGACCATTATGAACTTCTAACTGTGGGCAAAATCCAGCTGTAGGCTTTGAGGGACTAACATCTAGCAGACTCTGAGGTTGGAGTTGCAGATGACCTGTAGTAAGCTTTTCAGCATGTGTATAGCTTCTTTTATTGCTTTTAATGTTTTCTCTCAAGTGCTTTCCGCTGCAGAATAAATGTGCTTGCTTACAAGAAACTGTGATAATGTATAACTGGAGGCAATACGGTGGGTCTGGTGACACTGGCCTGTTTGTTCAGTCTGGTTTGTTGAAGATATTGCAGTATAATCTAGGGAGCTGTGCAGCCTTAATGTCTCCACGAGGAGGGAGCAAGTACAGATCTTCATCCAAGAGAGATGATGGCTAGAAGCCTAAAATGGATGCCCTTGGTGGGCCACAGAGAGGAAATACAGGTGCAGTTATCCTAAAACTGTGACATCTTTATCAATTGACATGGATGTTCCGTTGGTGGTACCCTTAAAGCACATCCTAAATATTTCCATTGTTATCTTACTGTGTTCAATGCAATTGGCTTGTTCTAGTTAGAATTGAGGTGAAAGAAGCTCTTTCTAATGGATTCTAAAGATCTTACATGGGCAACTACTTTGGAATGAGCTGATCTGCAAGGGAACTTGTTAAGAAGATTTCCATAACTCTTCTCCATAAGAGAGGACAAACTTGATGTTGGTGTTAGAAAAATGCAAATTTTTATCAGGGCCAACCATGCTACTTGCCCAGATGTTGGCAAGTTTATGAAAGCTGTTTGCTATTTTTAGAGGGGTAGCCATGTTAGTTTGTTGCTCACTGCTTGACATCTCGTGAGAAAGATAGGTGTCTTTATGCATGTGCACAGGAGGAGTGTGCGGGCATTTTCAAAATAACTTTTCCAGATATTTCTGCATTCTCCTTTGGAAACCTATTCTTCAGTGCTGTTCTTGTGTATAACACTTACAATTCCTAACACCAAAACAACTGATAAAAATAGCAATACTTAAGGGTTTTTATACAGCTGTATTTCCCCCAGACCCCAAGGCATTCCACATACTTAGTGACTATAATTAGATGCACAAAGACATGATCTGCACATGGGCTCACAGAGATTCAGTGGCAATCAAGAAGACAACTCTCAACTCCCATTCTCTACTTGAGGATGAAATCCATGCCTGGATAAAGCCAATTCACCATTTTAATCCCACTCTGATTTACATGGGATTTAAGTGGTCTATAAGCCTGTGACTAGACTATCTACTCCTTTAAGGACCAGAACTAGTTAGTCCTGTTCAGTAAACCCACTCTAATTAACCTGAGTAGGGTGTGGGACTTAAAAGGAGGAAAATCCAGCATTTGAGAGTTGCCTGTCCGCCACCCTCTTGAGACTGCTCTGCTGGGGGAGAAGAAGCTGGGCTCAGGATACCTTAAGGAGCTAAAAGGCCTGAGAGGCTGGGAAGCTTGGAGAACCAGGAAGTCTGGGAGGGCAGGCATCCAAAGGTTGAAGCTGGGATGCCTAGGTCAGGACTAAGGCGTTGAGGTCAAATTTGGGGAAGCTAGTAAAACGTCAGCTCATGAGAAGTCAGAGGATAGTGAGTTGAACTAAAACTTGGAGACTAATAAAGAAAGCCCAGCCTTTAAAGGCTGACAGGAGGAGAGTGGGCAGATTGCTGTTCTCTGGGGGCAAGAAGCCTGATCGTGAGCCAGGAGTTATTTTAGGACTGTGTTTGGCCTTTGTAGGAGGGTGGGCCTGGGCTACATTGTTGGCGTTAACCAGATACCTGCTGATGGGTGTTGAGACACATTACAGCTGGGGCCTACCCGTAAGGAAGGCAGCTGAAAATTGAGTGCAGCAGGGCCAATACATCATTTGTTTCTGTGGTATTTTTGCCCTTTGACTAGTGAATTCAATTACCCCAGAAGGGGTTGAACTCTCTAAAGTGCCTTGACTAGGTTCAAGTCATCACTGTCTGGAGGAGACCAAAGAATGTGATGGGGAAAATGGTGGCAGCTCAGCTTCAGTGCCACCCTATGCCAAAGGGAGTACTCTTGGATGGTGAATCTGGTAACTAAATCTTATGCCGACTCTTGGCACAGTTGTAAGTTGCCCCCAAATGTCCTTATGGCCATTGATATATATGTACACCATTCTAACAATGATCTACCTTTATAGCTATCAGCCCAGCAAACAACAAAAACAATGTGAATAAACACCTTCCTTGGCTGCAAATTGGTTGAGTATAAAATTCCTGTCTTCCTCTCATCCTACCTTTTGTATTACTTTTGCTCATGCATATTTGGGCTTTCATTTAATTAGGAATTACATTTTTTTTTTTTTTAAGGTCACCAAAAACCTTTCTATTTGAAACATCCTTCTGTTGATACAACCAGTCCTGTTCATCTTATCATACCGGTTCCCCTTATATGCTATCAGCATTCTTCAGCACAGATGAACAAGTTAAGTGGAAAGACAAGTGCTTGCAATAATTGTGGTTTGGAAAGTGAATAGGAAAGTATTATTTACCCCTTTTATGTAATACAAGAAGTGAGGTGGTGGGGGAAGCTTCTCAGTGAAATCAATAGGCAGCAGATTTAAAACTAACAAAAACAAGAACTACTTCACACAATACAAAGTCAACCTGTGGAACTCCTTGCCATGGGATGTCATGAAGGCCAGAAATATCACTAGAGAAAGTCATGAAGGGCAGGTCCACCAATGGCTTTTAATGAAGATGGTCAAGGATGCCACCCCATGCTCTGGGTGTTCCTACTCCCCTGACTGCAGAAACTGGGACTGGGTAACAGGGGATGAATCACTCAATAATTGTCCTGTTCTGGCACACACAACTGTTGGAAGACAGGATACTGGGCTAGGTGGACCATTGATCTGAGCTAGTATGGCCGTTTTTATATTCTTATTAGTCTTTTTCTCTTTTCTTTCATTAACAAACTGATTCTGCCAGAGGTCTTCAGCTGAAAAGACGCTAACAAAATTGAGGAGAATTAGCTTTCATTGTGCCAGGTTAATGAAGAGCAACTGAAAGCTGAAATATGTAAATACACAGTATAATCCCCATGAGATTAACCAATAAAACGTGTCTTCCTTTAGTAGGATAAAAGGAAAATGGCAAGTTAGTAATGGTGATCACTGCAGTGCTGTAACTCTGGATATAAAAATACTTCAGTGAGCTTTCTTGGAGGAATAATTACTGTGCCAACTAATAGGGAATGTCAGCAAAAACAATAAAAGACAATTACAAAGAAATATCACTTAAAGACAACAGGAAAAATCTGATTTTTATTTGAATGCATTGAAATTTTATAAACAAGCAGTTTTTCAATTCCAGCCATGTTATAAATTTTATCTGCTTAAATTCATCCAGGCTATTGCATGCTGCCACTAGAATGAAATATTAGCAATAGAATCGCCATTCTAGTTAGTCTCCATTCAACCCCAAACTTTAATAGAAATAACCTGTCGGATTTGATTGAGTGTGATATCACTATAGGAACCTTGAATTTAAACTTGGGGGATAAGGAAAATTGCATGGTTTGTAAAGACAGCTTTGACTAAAATGGAAATTTCACTCCAATCCCCTCTTGCTGTCAAAAGGTCACTTCCAATACTTTCATAAAGGAATTTGCCTTCAAAGGAAACATGAAAACCTAAAAGTAAAATAAACACACCCCAAACTTTCTAATCTGAATTTAATTTTCTGTTTTACATTGGCTATTAAGCTGCTGTGGTGTTATTAAACACATTAATTTGAGATACCATTTTAATCCTTTAAGGGGCAAGACACACAGAAACAGACTAAGCCCCACATTGGAATAGCAAATTCAAAACCCACTTTTGAAGTCATAAGGAAACTTTACTTCAATACTGGATCATTTTTACAATCCCACGATCTGAGCCAAATCTGAAATGGGACTTGAAATTAAAGAGAGGATATAATGTATCAAGAAACATTACTACTTAAACTGATGCTTGTAGAATAAAATGCTGATGCATACAGCCTAGCTCTATTTTGCTTGTGGATATGCCACAGTGAGATTTGCTCAGGCTGCAATTGGTGAGCCTGAAGGGAAATGCAATTTTAGTGGCAGAGACGGGAGACTGATCAATTGCAGCAGGAGCATAGAGGAATTTCATGTGAAAGACCTGGCATGCCACATAAGGCAATAACCACCTGGTGCCTAAAGGAAATGGACAACTACATTCTTTTCTATAGCAGACACACAGGAACCCACCAGCCAACATCCTGCTCCTTTGTTTAATTATATTAGAAGTTTTAAGCAGTTAAAGTTGAGATCTTGTACATTTTAAGGCTAGAATGAACTGCCATACTCACTTTGTCTAAGACGTTGCATAATACAGCTTATAGAATGTCCCTCTTCAGGACAGATTCCATCATGATGTTTCCTGTGGTTTCTGATGGGGTGGAATTCTTGGAGGGGAATGATCTTACTAATTCTATGTCTGTCTATACTTGTAAAGTTAAGTCGACTCTGTTAAGTCGACTTAACAAGGTCGATTTTAAGTCGACTTAAAGTAGACCTTGTTAAGTCGACTTAACAGAGTGACTACAGTTTGTCGACTTAAGTCGATTTAACAGTAGACATAGATGTCGACTTAATAAGGTCGAGTTAGCGCTATTCCCCATCCGCACTGGCTTTAAGTTGACTTAAGAAGTCGACTTACGGCTTAAGTTGACCTTCAGAGGTGGTGTTAAGTCGACTTAAGCTGTTATTAAGTCAACTTAAGGAAGCGCTTAAGTCGACTTAATAAAAGCCCAGTGTGGATGCGGCTTTGTGTAGGTTGACTTAAGCGTCCTTAAGTTGACCTAAGTTGCCACTGTAGACACACCCTATGGGCACTGCTGGTAGAGGCCAGCTTCATGGAACACAGCAGTGTGTGAAAATGATCAATTATCTAAAGAAAAATACACAACTCAATATGTGTCTTTCTCAAGCAACTTAAGTAGAACTTGGATAAATGACAACTGAGTGAGGCGGGCATGTTGAGTATCTACAAGTCAGGACAGTCCTGGCCTATGAAGTCTGTGGATTATATTTCTAAAGCTTTGGGCTTCATCAATGATGCTGAGTTTTGTAAAAGCCAAAATATAAAAAATGTCAGAATAGAAAGGGCTGGGAGTTTCCCATTGTAGAGGGTGAGACCAGATCAGGACTGGGGACAGAATGAAATATCTCTGTGGCCTCAATGCCAAGAATCATGAGCACAGTGTTTTAGGAGAAGAAAGGCCTGTCTAAGACCAGACTGTCCAATTCCCTCCAGATTATGGGTTTTCAGTCCCTAATATGAGTGTGCACAGGAATCCCATAGTCCAGTGGTCCCCAACTGGTCGATCAAGATGATGTCTGAATGCCAGTTGCCATTAAAACCTAGGAGCAGTGCACCATCTGCTGGCCAAAGGTTGGAGACCACTGTCCTAGTCAATGCAAGGTCTCTTCTAATTGGTGCCTTTGCACATTAGCTGCCTTTACCCACCAAGCAGGGGAATCAAAGCTGTCCAACATGATGCTGCACAGCTTGCTCCAGGTTCTAAGATGGAATTCTCAGGATTTGCCTGTTCAGACTTCACCTACTGCCCCAGCTCTGTTTTCTTGTCAGCACTTGGGTCTCAGCTGGAGCAGCCCTAGGGGAAGAATATGCCTGGCCTTTGGTGCGTGTTCTGACATTCTCACCCCTGTGAATTCTTTACATGTCTCTAACATTGTGTTCTGGGGGACCTGACTGACTTCCTTGAAAGATCCACTGATTCACACCAAGTATGACTCTGGCCCAAATGTCCATATGGATAGATGAATGCACACGTTTTACTTCACTGCCTTTAACTGTAGGTTACAAGTGGAGTAATTCTGAACTTTATAGTGATGGGCTACAGGGTTCATTATCTGTGTTTAAAAACAAACAGACAACCCCCTTCTCCCGCCCAACAACCGTACATTGTCAATGTTAGCCCTGGGAAGGCTCTCTACTAAGATCTAATAGGCATAAGGCCTGACCAGCAAAACATTTAAGCCTGTGCATAACTTTAAACATGTGAATATCCCCAGTTGACAGTGATGGGACCACTGAGCTGCACATATCTATATAAGTGCTTTGTTGGACTGGAGGTTAAATAGGGGCAACGCAGCAGGTCATGAGTTCAATCTGTTGGGTAGGAGACATTGGTTAAATGGTAAAATTGATTCTAAAGTCAACAGCAATTAGTGTCAACAATAGGTTTTTTAATACATAGAAAACCATGTTGTTAATTCAACAAAGAGATTGATAACATTGTTTTGCTGTCATCCTACTAGTGGGTCCTTTCCTTGTGGTTGAGGACTAAAAATATACTCCTGAGATACAGTTTTCCATCTTTTAGAGTGATCACTGACAGGTACAATTTGTGATAGGCTGCCCTGCTTCTCTTACCCACTTGCAAATATGAGCTTTAACTTTTTTTTAAAGAGAGCATTAGTTGAAACTTGCAAGAAAAATATTCAGCTTACCTCCCCACACTATGAAGGACAAAAATCCTCTCCAGAATAATGAGAAAAAAAAGTGGATGGCTATCCATGGAAAGCATTAGGAAAGGGAAAAAAGGAAGCAGCAGTTTATCAAGGGGAAAGGGGTTGCTTACTGAATTATTCCAGTCTCTAAGGGGTTCTCAAAGTCCCAATTAAATTGCAGACAGTTGGTCATTTCCTTTGATAAGTAGAGAGGCAGTTCCTTTGAGGAACTTGACACTTGAAAGAGGCAATACCGTATACTGCTGCTGACTTAGGTCATCCTTCTGATGGGCAGTGGGCACTGAAAATCTCCACTTGTGATTCATTGTCTCTTTGCAATGGCTGCTAGTGCTAGCATTAAGGCATCTTAATGACTATGAGAGAAAATATCATGGCTAGCAGTTGAACTGTATTTGCATGGACATGGATTTCATTTGCAGTTATGCAAGCCAAGGGTCCACACTCATGCTGCTGGGTTCAGGGAGGTTTCCCTGCCCCACTGCACCTTACAATGTGTGACATTGCTCATTGAAATCAGTGGGGCTAATGACATGCTTAAAGTTAAGCTTATGCTTAAGTGCTTGGCTAGGATGGGGTGAGAATGCTCAGCCCAGGAAAGGATTGAGCTCTTGACTAGGTTCATTATGGGGGAATTGTTGGCTGTAAACTTCTGATTTAGATAAACTTACCCAAATTTCATGTATGTTCTTGTTTTTCTCATTGCAGAGTTAGGGGCCAGCTATAACATTGATCTCCTTTTTGCAGAAGAACAAACAGAGTCCTGTAGCACTTTTAAAGACTAACAAATTTATTTATCACATGAGCTTTCATGGGAGAAAATCCCACTTCGTGAGATGCTTTGAAGATGGGAAACTTACAGAATGGGAGGAAATTAAATGCAGGGAAGTGTATAACATAGGATCCTATGCCATACACTTCCCTGCATTTATATTATATAAATAAATCTGTTAGTCTTTACAAGTGCCACAGAACTCTGTTTCTCTGCAGTAGACTAACACGGCTACCCCTCTGGAACTTTTTTTTGCAGAAGAGCATATGTGCAATGTATTGACTTATTGCTGTGTGGTTACATTCATTCCAGTGCCTGGTCCAAATGACTGTATTAATCTTACTTTCTTCTTTGTGTCACATGGCAGAGATGAGTGTTTGGGGGCCTGGTAGTTCTAAATTCAATCTCTGCCAATGGCTATTATGTTTGGAAGCATGTAATCATAATCCATTATATTGAGAGTATAGCTTTTGGTACCAGCTCTTCTCCATTAACTTAATTGAGGGAGGGAGAACAGCAGGCTTGATGGACCCATGGCATGGAGAATACTACATCACTACGGGAGGTGGAAATGACTAAACCAGGGATTTTCAAAGTCTAAGAGTTGGTTCCCTAAATCTCTAATTTTCATAATTTGAAATCAACAGACAAATGAATCATGGCAGGCTAAATTCTTGAGCACAGATTCCAGTGGGGGAAGACAATGGGAGTGACGTCTGAACATTGTCTTTGGAAAGCACTTTGGGATCCTCAAGGATGGGAGATGGCTTTCATTTATTTTAAAATCTTTTGAGTTTATATTTTTCATTTAAACAACATTTTCGGTTCACATAAAGGTCCTTCTGCAAAAAATCTCCACATAGCATTAATGATGTGTTCAGATTTTTCAAGAGACTTGAGCACTAATGCATGCAGTGTTGCAATTCCTAAGTGATTTAGGAGCCTAGGTCCCATTTTTAGAAAAGGATTTAGTCATTTAGAAGCCTTCAATGTGATTTGGATTTTTAAGGGCCTAAATCCCTTTTGAAAATAAGAACTGATTTCCTAAATTAGTATTGAGCACAACTATACATTAATTCCTTTACAAATTTGGGTCATGGATGCCTAAATCCAATATTCAAAAGTGAACAGTCAATGAGATTTACACAGTAAGTGACTGAATTTCACTTTTGAAGAAGGGACTTGGGCTGCTAAGTAACTTAAGCAGATTTGAAAGTCGTACAATATGCTTTCCTACAACTGTACTCTGCGAAAGGAAACAATTAAGTTATATGTTTTTTATTTGTAAAATAAGACAAGAATCTAATGGGAATGAAGCTTGAAAAATAGCAGCATGACACTCAAACTGCAAATTTGTAAATCACATTGAAATGCATCATGGTGATTGTTTAGTATGTGTTAATAATGCCCTGGGAAGACAATATAGGAGAGACTGGATGAAGATTCTATAAGGGGGGGGGGGGGGCGGCAAAGGACATCCAGTTGCTTTTTATAACACTTAATACTCTTTTTTTATGGATTTAAAACTGCCTAATAGCTTTTTCCTCCAAGGAATTCATCACCTGTTCAATCATTTACACTCTGGTTAACAGAGCTGCAGTATCATCTAAATGCTATAAAAATTGCTCTAGTTTAGCAGAGTCTCTTGCACTTTGATTTATCCTTGCAAGTCTCTTCTCGAAGATTTTTTTTTTTTTTTTTGACTAACCAAGAGAGTGAGCTTGAGGGATCCTTGGAGTTGTTTTCAAGCACTAAATCACCAACACTGGACATTCTGGGAAATAGGCAAAAAATCTGTCACATTTAAATTGTGGGATTTCTGCATTCATGAAAGTGAGTGACTGGCAGGAATGACAAATGAAGTTCTCCAGTGATACAGGATAAGGCACAGGTTATCAGAGGAAATCAGACTCAAGTTCCTGGAGGGAGAGGAAACTAGCCTGTATTTCACCAAATGAAAGAGACAAAGTAGTTCGGGGGAAGCAAGTGACTCAGTGCTCTGGAAAAGTGCGGGATTCACATCAACCAGAACATTATATTCCTTTATCAATCAGCAATTTTATTATGAGCCATTTTCTAAGCACCCTCATCTTAAGTATGTACTGGACTCCTGAGGATGCTGGATATTACATGAGCAAAGTGATGAGTGAATAAATCACGGAAATAGAACTAGACGGCTCAGAAGATTGGCAATGGGTTTGAGACCCTTCTAGATCATTGATTCGTATCCTTCACAGCATGGAAATGACTGAAAGTTGAACTCATCTGTTCAGTGGCTTTCATGAGATGGCTTATGCAATGTTGCAGCTGTTTGTTGTTCCCAGGATATTAGAAACCAAAGTGGGTGAGGTAATCTCTTTTACTGGACCAACTTCTGTTGGTGAGAGAGACAAATTTTCCAGCTATGCAGAGCTCTTCTTCAGGCTCTGGGAAAGATACTTCCAGCATCACAGCTAAATTCAATCAATAGTTTAGCATAAATAGTTAGCAAATTTTCTAAGAGGTCCTTCAAGGTGAAGGGGCGCATTAGCAACTCTCCAGTCACAGGACAATAAGGGTATTAGTGGGTTACGGATTGGATTTACAGTTTATGGCAGCAATGTCTTTATTAAGACCATGGTTTTTAGTGTCCAGCAAAGTTATGAGCTTCCAGGCTTGTCTTCTGGTTTCCTTTGTGGATGAGAACTGATAGAATAGGGCTAGAGTGATTGCTTTGTGAAAAGAGTTCATCCACAGGTGTTTTTTTGTGTTTTAAAAAAAAATGTTTTAATCATTTTCCTGTGTGAGTTAATTTGTGAGTGTAGTGATTGTCTAGTTTCACCATATGGTTGCTATGGGGTCATTTAGCGCCATGGTTCTCAAACACTGTCTGGACACATTACTCTGTCACCACACAGCAGTAAGGCTATGTCTACACTTGGAAATTTAAGTCGACTTTAGCTAAGTTGACTTAGTGAGTCTACACTTAAATTTTAAGTTGACATTGGGGGGAACTTACAAAGTCGACCTAGAGCATCCACACTGGATGCCTAGGTCAACTTCTAGGGGCTAGGGGGACCTAGGGCAGGTCCACGGCGGCAGGGGGGGCACCCCTTGCCCAGTGCCAGGGGGCTCAGCCTTTTCCACATTGTACATAGGTACAATGGGGCAAAGGGGGACAGGGACCCTGGCAGGGCCTAGGGGCAGGGTGGGCAGGGCTCTGCCCTGCCCTGTGGGGGGGGGCATGCCAGGCTCCCCCTATGCCCCCCCAGCAGGGAGGGCATTGGTGCAGTCCTGGGGTAGCCCTAAGTCGACTTAGGGCTACTCCATGTCTACATTGGCTTAGGTCGACTCTAGGGAGTTGACTTAAGCCTTAAGTCAAACTAAATCTAGGTTTAATAAAGTTAATTTTCCTAAAGTCGACTTTATTTTCCTTAAGTTGACTTGAGCAAGTTGTTTAAGTCGACTTAAGGAAACTGTAGTGTAGACGCAGGGTAAATTAAGTCGACTTAAGCAAGCTGAATTCGACTTAATTTACAAGTGTAGACGCAGCCTAAGTGTGGTGGGCTGGGGATATGGCTGGATTTGGCCTGTGGGGGTGGGCTAGTGTGTCCTATAGGATCACAACATGCTGCTAGTATGTCATGACCCACAAAAGGTTGAGAACCACTGATTTAGTGCCTGGGGTGAGGCATTCCCATGTTGTTATAGGCATCTGTAGGGTCCCTGGATCTTGAAAGATGTTTGTATGGCTTGGCTTGGATCCATTCCACAAAGACACTGAAGTCCGTGTCCTCAGTGGAGAGGTAAAGGCACGTGGATTCCCTTCTCCGGTTAAGGGCTGGTTCTTCTCAAAGAGGATTAAGGAACATGGGGGGAGGGGAGAAGGCGGAAGAGGAATATTCAAAAGGCTATATCTGTGACACCTACATTACTATTGGTTTATTCCAATGTTGTGTGCTTTGCTGATTGTAATTGCCACATCATGAGGAAAAATATATGAACATATGTACTGTCTTTAAAACGTCTCTGGGACCACGAACTAAAGTGCACTAATCCTCACTGTTCAGTGTCACTAATGGCTTGAGATAAGGTGGTTTGGGTGCCTTATCTATGCATTCCCGTATTTTCATGTGCTTCTGAGTTACCCTCTTATTCAGAATTGCCTGGATTGACAGTGTCAAATTGAGGAAAAACGTCTTCATTATCAAGATCATATGGGAGAAAAAATTGGCCTGACTTGGGTAATGACTTTTCTTAAAGGACCTGATTTTTTTCATTCATTTGAACTCTCAAACAAATTAAAAGATTTACTTGTGAATTCTCAGAAATTTAGTTCTGTGCTTGAATTATAAGTCCTGACCATTCAGGGGAGAAAATGCTGCATTCTTCATATATAACACAGAGGGTGATTTCTTGTTGCAAGGGCAAAACTCAATTTGACTTGAACTATGGGGCACGAGCTTGTGCCACTCTAGAATATGTGTGCTACGCCATTTGTGCGCCTGTATTTATAGCTGATAAGATTAATGTTGCATAAATCTGACCACTAGCACATAAAATCTGAGCCCACTGTGTACTCCTGTTTGATAGCAAGAAAACTGTGCCGTCTACCCTCCAGTAAGCCTATCTGCTCTCCTCTAGCTGACAGCAGCTCGCTGTGAAGATGTTCTGTGGTGCTGTTGGGAAGCCAGCAGAGATAGCAACATATTAAATAAACTAAGGTAATTTAAGCCAAGGCCAGGCACGAAGCAGCAGTATAATGATTATTTCTACTTGTCAAGATTCCATAAACAGGGGATAGACAAAGAATCTTGTTCACTATAAACACATAAGCACTCATGAAGTACATCAGTAGGCAACTGGGTCATCTCATGCCTCTAATGCTTTGTCCTTCTTCCCCCTTCTGCTTCATCCAGGGCTCTCTGTCTTAAAAATACATCTGTTTCTTAAATTCACTGCTGCTCTGTACTTGAATGCTCATCTGGATGACTTATCTTTTATTTTTACTGCCCTTTGTCAAATGCTCTAGTTTCTCTGTAACTTTTCTTCACCCCTTCCCATGTCACTGCTCAGATTAGAATATATATTTCGTTCTCTGCATTTTTTTTTTTTGGTGTCTTGGCTAGAAGTTGACGTTGTTCTACCTCTGGTAAACATCAAGAATGGGGATCATTATTTTCCATCCATTTCATTTTTATTTTTTAAAATGCTCTGAATCCTGTCTTTCTAATATTTTAAAACATTGAGCAGGAGCTCTTTGGGCTTTTTTATTTTTAAGTAAGGCAAGCTTCAGAGAGTTCAACCTTTTGGAAAGTCTTTTTCAGCCTTTCAAATCTACAGTGAGTTCACAAACTCTTTGTTCATTCCGTAATTTAAAGCTGCTGTTCAATGTGGTGGTTATATTCTTCTGTGACTCAAACACTCTTGCACCCAGCAAATGGATTTACGGTCAGATTTTTAAAGGTATTTGGGTGCTTAGTGCCAATTTATTTATTTGGGAGATAGGTGCCTAGGTGCTTTTGAAACACCCCCCCCCCCTGCATTTTTAGGCACCTAAATATCATTAAAATCTGGTCCCTTGTCCTTTAGCTCAACTGCTAGTGGTTCATGTCTCAGGGATGAATATCGGATTGACCTTTTTATCTGTCTGCTGGACTATTATGCAAGGTGGGTTTTATTCTTAATGTTTAGGGACTGTTTGTTTGATCAGAGCTGTTGAATCTGATTCCTCTATCTGTTCTTCTGCTTACCTGATGTGAAGGCAGGTGGTTGGATAAGCAGCAGGTTGACTTTCCACAGATGAGCATTATAAAGGAACAACAGAGGGAAGGGGGGTTAAAGAAAAATGAACAAGACACTGTTTCACTAACAGTTAGGGATCAATTCCAGCCTTGAACTTTAGCATGGAGGACAAGAAATGAGCTGTCACTGTTGGGATAAAAAAGTTGTGGTGGGTTTGGAGACTTTTTCACTTGTAAAGAGGGTATGCTGCGAGATATAATTATGGGAAAGAAATCTGGAGAAAAGCCAACAGGAAACCCTTCTTCCTGAAGGGCTGTGGTGCCTCCAGAGATCTGACAATGGACACAGAAGGAGAAGGGTAGCATGGAGCTGGGAATGATGAGGGATGCATCTGTAAGAAATTATGTCCCATCGCTACTGAAGGGGGTGGGATTTGATTCTGTGGTAAGAGCCTTCCTCTTGATGTGGTGGTAGGATTTAAACTGGTTTTACATCAGTTTTCTGTCAGGCTGCTGGTAAAATGGTCTGCTTGCCTAGCAGCACGGGGGGAGAAAAGTGGAGTCTCCGCCTACTTTAAAATCTCCCTGAGAACTGTGCCTGAAATAATTATAAATACGTTTGAGTGTGTCACGGAGTGGTGGTTTATTAGCACACTTTTTCCAGTCACGTGCCTTGCTAGGAGTGGGGGAAGGATATTGCAGGAGGAAACACAAATAGAATTTCAACTTCCATACTAGGCAATGAGATTTAGAAATGCCAAAGGAAGTATATATTGCAGAAACCGGAAGGGTTGGGGGGGAAAGGTAGGTCAACAGGAGATGGAAGTCAAAGTAAAGTCAAAACAAACAAGGAGTCCTGTGGCACTTTTAAAGACTTTCACATTTATTTATCACATGAGTTTCCGTGGGAGAAAATCCCACTTCATCAGACTTCAAAGCGTCTGACAAAATGGGATTTTCTCCCACAAAAGCTCATGCGATAAATAAAAGTTAGTCTTTAAAAGTGCTACAGGACTCCTTGTTTGTTTTGTTTCTTTTCCCTAGGTTTATTATGGCTGGCAGTTCTGATTCTTCACCCTCTGCCACTGATTATTTTTAATTTTGGATGCACTTTTGTAAAGAATTTCCAGCTACATCCCAAATACTCAGAAAGGGGTGCAGCCACCTGCTAACTCCTATTGCATCATCTTCAACTCCCCTTATCTTTTGTGTGTTAATTAACTTAATGTTTTTAATGCATTTTGGTTAAAGTGCACTGCACATGAGCAGTTGCCTTAGCTTAGGGGACGTGGTCACAGGTCAGCTTTTAATTGTTTTTGAATAAAAGAACTAACTGCATACAAGGCTACTCTTAATTTGTTTTCATTTAAAAAAAAAAAAAAAAAAATTCCTTATAGGCAGACCACATGTTTCTTAGTAGAATCTCACACTTGTTTTGCCAACTCTGGTGATGTTATTACTAGTCTTGCAATAATGAGTGTTTTTCTTAAGGCTCCAGCTCCTGGAGTCATATGATGATAGGAGAATTTCAGCTTTCAGTTTAAAAATCGTAAGTTTCTAGGCCTCAATGTGGTGAAGGAAAACTTAGTGATGTGACCCCTAGTGGATCCTGTTACCTTCCAACATTAAATAGTTTTACACAATTTGGGGTTTGACATAGATAGATTTCAGCTTGCTTAGAATACTAGAACCAGTGGGTTAGAAGGGACTGCAGGAATCTAACCCCCTTCCGAGATGTAGCATTTGGTGTCTAAAACCATGGTTCCATGGCAAATACACCATTATAAATTATTTTAACCTTTTACTAAAGATACAGAATAAGAAGGGAAAACAGGGAAAGCCTTTGCAATATAAAGTTTTCAGTAAGGCTTTCATTTTAATAACATCAGTTGTGCTCTCTTTCTAACAATTCACAAGCTAAAGGGAAAGATATCCTTTCCCCTATTTGACAGTCTTTTAGATGGTGTCAAAGACTGTAGTAACCATCCTGTCTGGTAGCATGAGGAAGAATAAAATTAATGGAGATGGCCTGGAGGGGTCTTAATTAAGCTGTTCTTGTGAAAGATCGGGTTCATCCAGAGAAGCATCCCTGTGAATTGCAAGGAAAAAGATGGAAAAACTGGGTGCCCTTGTGACATCTAAGCTAGTTGATATTGAAGTATTTGTTTCTATCATGCTTCCACATGGCTACTTACAGTTTAAGGTCTTGGAATCCAACAATATGCAGACTGAAGCATGGTAGCTACCTCATTATCTTCCTTCAAATCCCTCTTTAAAACTCTCCTTTGCTTGGATGCCTATTAAAAAAAATAAAAATAAAACCACAAAGGGTAGACTGCTATTGTGCTGAAACCACAAATTGACCAACACAGACTTTGTTTCCTTGTATTTCCCCATCTATTGTCACATAAGAACAGCCATACTTGCGTCTTACCAATGGTTCACCTAACCCAGTATCTTGTCTTCTGATAGTGGTCAATGACAGGTGCTTCAGGGGGGATGAACAGAACAGATAATCATCAAGTGATCCACCACATTGCCCATTTCCAGCCTCTGGCATCTCTTGTCTTATACTTGGATAATCAGCTCTTTGGAGAAGGGAACCATCTTTTTGTTCTGTCTGTACAGTGTCTAGTACATTGTGGTCCTGGTCCATAGATAAGGCTTCAAGTCTAGGCCAGGGGTGCACAACCTTTTTTGGCCAAGGGCCAAATTGCATTTTCTAAGGCCACTTGAGGGCCACAAATGCAACGTGCGGGAGGAAGGGGTGCTACTATGCTAAAATAATAAATCATAAAGGCAATTCCTCATCCTAAGAAAAGCAGTGAGATTGGGCTGCTAGTCGCACTCTTAATTAACAGGAAAGCAATCTGACTGGAAGGTAATTACTATGCAAAGACCATCTTACTTTTGGAGCCATGAACTGGAAATCTGACCTCATCACAGCACCCAACAGAGCTGTCAGTGTGTGATTACTAACAATATCAGGTTATATATCGACCCTGATGCCAATGACTGAATGATGGCACTGGTTTGGGTCTGGTAGTCACCCATTCCTAGACTAAATCTATTCTTATATTGAGCGGCAGTGAGATCGGAGATCAAGAAAGGGCAGCACAAGAACAATGATAAAACCACTCATTAATCATAACACAACTTGCTGGTATGCGAGGTTTCTCCATCTTTAACAATCTGACATTTCACACTTCCTACTTTGGTATAGAAAGGTCTTCAGTATACATACTCTGTCATTCAATTCTTTGTGTGGGCCATTTTATCTGCTGTAACTTAAGGATATTGTAGAGTTAGCTCACATATCAGCCTTTTTGAAATGGGCAAACACGAGGAATAATTCATTGTTAACGACAGGAAATGTCAGATTTTCATGCTTGATATAACATTGCATGTAATTTCCATCTTTTTATGCATTCATTCTGGACCTGTTGCAAAAAATTTTTTAAAAAAGAATGTTCTTATGTCTCATTATATATAGATATGATATTTTGACTGTAACGACTCAAAACTACAGCATATAACAGTGTTATGACTATGTTTGTGACTGCTATTACAGATTTCTCTAACATAGCTCATTTTAATAGTAACAAGAGGATGGTTGAATAGTAAAAAATAAAGTTCACAGATATTTTGGGGAAGGAAAGTGTTGTTTACTGTTGTTCATAGAGTTTGGTATTCTGACAATGGTCGGTTTACTGGTGAAAACATTCACCAGTTCCAAAAGTTAAATGAATCGTACTGGAAAGTGCATTATTTCATAGTCATCATGAACATTCAGCTATTTTCTTGTTTTTAAATGTTGTGGCCATCCAACGTGGAAGTAGGAACAATACCTTGTGACTTGTCTGAAGAGGTACACATTCCAAAAAATGAACAAAGCTGAAGCGAATAGATAGCAAACAATCCATCTGACAATTGTTCATCCAATTGATTTGGCCAATATTTATGATTAATGACTACATTTGAAGAAAATCAAGGTCAGTTCATAAATACAACTGGATAAATATTTTCAGACAAATCATTTCTTTGATGTAAAATGCAGTTTCAGTCAATCCAAAACTATTTGTGAATTTGACATTAATAATTTTGGCCATGCACAAAATGGCCGGAAGAGGTGGGGTCAACAGTACAACCCCCTCCCACATCCTGACTGTGTAGTTAAAGCACTCAACATTGATTTTAGAGCTAGGTTCAAATCCTCATTCTGAAATTGACCAAGACATCAGATTCAATTGGATCCAAAAAAACTTTTTATAAACTGCCACAGAACTAAAAAATCAATTATTTCTCCAACTCTATACAGAATCTGCTAACAAGCGTTGCAGCTCTACCTTTGGAGCCATGATTTCAGACCCACGTTACCCTGTGGAGTGGTGAGGAGTTCAGTGCTCTTCTGCACAGAAACACTGGTTCACCTGGCCTGATGGAAGAGGATGAGGGTGAAATCCATAACCAGTATTATTTGAAAGGACTATTTCTAACAGCTCTCCTTTTATTTTATTTTTTTTTTATATAGGCAAGATAGATATAAATCCAACCTGATCAGACATCACCTAATGATGGTAATTTTATACCCAACATTTAGACTTAATGATGTCTTTATAGAATACTCATTATCATTTATAATTTGTATTGAAATGGTGTCGAACATCTCCAACCAGGATGGATCTGTACAGCTCCATAGCAAGAAACAGACCTTGCCCCAAGGAGCCCACAATACAAATAAATATACCAAATAGTTGCAATGTAGAATCAGAAGACTGGAACCTGAAGCATGGAGATTGTGTTTTGTGCAAGGTCACAGAGGGAGTATATGGCGAAGCTGGGACTGGTCATAAATGTTCTGAATTCCCAACCAGGGCTTTAACAATAACATCACCTTCTCCTTTCACATTCAGCACCCCCATGTCCTGGATTTTCTACAGTTCTTGCAAATGTTTCTCTTACTGGGGAGAGTTGGGGAGCTAGATTGTCTGAATTCAATCCTTGCTTGCATCAGGAAGTCCTGAGCAACCATGCTGTGCAGTTTTAAAGACAGCTAGAGAGTCTCAGAATCACAGAACCACAGAATTAGAAGACTGTAAGGGCATCTCATCTATTCCTCTGCAAAGATGCAGGATTTGTTGCATCTAAACTATCCAAGACATATGGTTAGCCAGCCTTTTCCTGAAGACCTTCCATGACATCTCTAGGCAGTTTGTTCCATTGTCCTACTGTTCTTACAATTAGCCAATCTCCCGAAAGAGCTTCCTTTCTGCTGTGGCTTAAGATTTTTACAGCATTATTAGTCCTTAGAAGAAAAAGTTCATTCATTAGTCTTTTTAAGTGTCACATCATTGTCACTCTGGGAGGGCAACATTTGAGAGGCTACATTTTAAATGGTCCTCCATAGGCCATCTGCAAGATGACACACAGGTATGGAGACAATAACTGAAGCCAGGATCTCACTGCGGGAGACTGGGTTGATCATGGAGGCATATCTAAAGCACAGTCTAGTGTTCTCCCCTCATATATGTATTTTCTTCCTGCCTCTCCAAATAACCAAATGTAAATGTTCCATTAGCCTTTCAGTATAAACATAGATTGGTTTGAACAAAAACAATAACAGTTTATGGTAGCATGGCATATGTCAAGTACCAGGGTGCCTCCGGCATGATTCTGCATCATCATCATAAAAAAGCAAGAGGCCCAGACAGCTTTTACAGTAAGATCTGTTTGTATCGGGCAACTCCTTCTTCCAGGTGGCAAAATGGCTTTAAAACTGCTTCCGTCACAAACCAATGGTTTACAGACTGCCGGGGAGGGGAGAGAACTATTTAGATGTTCAAGAGAACTGATGTGGTAGCATGGATCGGGGAAGGGGAAGGAGAATCTATTTAGGGGTTTAAGGATCAACCTATGAGTATTATTTATTATTGTTAAAGCTTCCATAAATGGCCTATCAGAAGGCTTTGTAGGGTTTCATTGTTAATCTTCACTGACCTACTGATTCAGTGGGATTAGGACAATGTCGCTGAGAGCAAACTGTCTTTGTTACTCTATCAGTCATCCCAACACACACATCTAGGATCCTGGTCTTTAAAACAAGTAGTAGCATCCTGTATTTATAGAGCTAAAAGGAGATCTTCCTAAGCAGCAAGGAGTAGTAGATCCTTTATCCTTAATATGAAGTGAGATTTTTTTCTCAAGAAAGCTCATGCGATAAACAACTTTGTTAGTCTTTAGAAGTGCCACAGGCTCCTTGTTTGTTTTTCTGCTGGACAATAACCAGATCCCACCGCACAAAGCTGGGCCAGGACAAGATGGAACCCTACCCTGATGGGAAAATTAAATATTCAGATCCTATGGAAATAAATAGTATTAAAGAAAATTGTCTTCCAATGTCATTTAAATTCTTATTGTACTTCAGGGAATACTACAATATAACTGAATAGAGATGGTTGGAATATTTTATCAATAGTTTTCAACTGAAAAATTCTGTTTTCAACATTTTTTCCACAAAAAATATGACTTTTGATTAAATTCCCATGAAAATATGCAGTTTTGAAATGGACTGGGGCGGGGGGTGTTTGTTTTTATTATTATTTCAGCAACTTTCCCAAATGTGTTTGAAACAAAACTTCTGGTTTGGATGTATCCCTGCCAATAACTTTCATTATGTTTCCATTAATTCACAACATGTCAACAGCAGCAGTGCCTAATACAAGAAGAACAAATATAACAAGGTGCTCAAACTGACATTTGATTTCCAAACTAGATTTGGATTTTTTTCTGAAACAAAATTTGCGTAAATTCAAATTTTTCAGAACGTCCCGGGAAATTTATGAAGTAATTTGTTCTGAATTGGGCTGAAAACCAAATGTGAAATATTGAAATTTTCCATAACTCAGATTTTCCATTTTTCGACCAGCTGTACTGGTTAGAGTGAGAGAGCGAGAGACTGGCTAGATGCTGGGCAGAAAGGGGTGGCATAGCAATTCTCTCTCTCTACTCTAAGATCTCCATCCAAGAGGGGTGAGCGTGGCACAGGAGCTGAAATTAATGGTGCTGCCACAGACCCGGCTTGAGGTAATTTCCCTTATATATAGGGTTTGCAGTTTGGTTCAGTGGCTCAGCACTGTCCCCTCCTCCCCCCCAATGAAAGATGTTCCAACATCTCTGCAATATGGCATTTAAAAGCCTTTAGCAATAAACCAAGGGGAGTTTACGAGGAAACATTCCTCAGTTGTTCCAATTTTAGTCTGGAGAACAACTAAATTCCTTGGATCGCTGTCCGGCAGAGATATCAGTATGGTCACATTTAGTCCTTTGATTCTCTGATCCCAGTGTCAAAAATCAGTTTCCTCTTATAGACCAAGTCTTGGAGCCTCTACTTCGAAGTGTCTTTAAACATCAGCTCTGCTATTATCCTTCACCTGTGAAAAATGAGGAGCACTTTGTTAGGGAATGAGCAACGCTTTCGACACGCTAACTGCAAATATACTGAGCCAGGGTAGTAAGCGCTGAAGAATCATCTATGGAAGGCAGACATTTCTATTCCACCCAACACTTACGAGCAGCAATTCGTATAGGTCCTGCGGAAGGAACATTTCCACTCTTTCTAATTTGGGATGAAATGACTCACTGAAATGCAATCTATTGGCCCATTAAGAATCAGTGATTTCTGCTATGCGAAGAACTATGCCAGGTTGCGTTTGTGAGACTAGGCCTCACCATAGCATCACAGCTGTGGCCCCTAAAGTTTCCAGGTGAAATGGCAACATTAAGCCACGGAGCCACGACTGGCTGGTGTTTATATTTCTCAGGAGTTACCAGGTGGCACTGTTGCACACGGTTGTACACAGCTGGTATGTGAGCACTGTTCAGTCTCTAAAGAAATGGTTGCCTTGGTCTTTTGTGGCTCAGTTTCTGTAGGAGGAGTTGGAGCTAGCAGCATGGGCATTGGCTTTCTTCCTTATCCTGTCTGAGAATCGATTCTTGACCCACAGATGCCCTCTCAGAAGGAGGCAATCATGTTTGGGTTAAGAGTTCTGAAAGAAAGGATTGTCTGTGTCCTTTCTTGAGTGCTGCTGTTCCAGGACGGGCATATATAATGTATCACACTACATGTCTATATACCTAGGCTTCGCACCACTGATTTTTCTACAGGGGGAAGCCGACCTGACATCTACTAGTATTTGGCAAAGGACAACCGGCAGATGCCTTCTGACCATGGGGAACAGGGGGGCTGGGGTAGGATTTGTCCTGCTTTCATGCAGCACAGAAGAGGGAATTGTCTGGTCTAGGGTTTGCTAAATTCTAGTTACCTTTCAATTCTAAGGTTGCAAGTTTTAAGTGGCTTTGTCATCCATATGCTGGTTTAATGTTCACTTACCTCAGGATCCACTAGGACCTTTACAACTGGATTACGACTTCGGTTCCCTCAATGGACCGGTCATGCATTGAACCATCACAGGACTAGCCCATCAAGCCTCACAGACACCTCCTCCAAGCTACATTACTTTCTTCATCTCTGCCTACTTCCTGGGGAAGAGGATGGAGTGTAATAGTATTCAACGGGCTTGTACAAACAGCAAATTATCCCTGTCCCCAGAGACTGGCTCAGCTGTGCTCGCAAACAAGTAGACGTGGCAGAGCTGTTTCCTAACTTCCCTTCCTCCCCCGCTCTTGTAGCTCTCCTTACAGTGACGTTGGGGTTTCGGTCCTTAATGGCTGAACATCCCAGAATTCCTGGGCAGGGATGTTCTTGCTGTTGTGCACAGCCATTGGGAATATGGAATAAAGCAGATTTTTCACAAGCACTTAACACATGGAGTGGAGACTGAACACCACATTGGCTATATCTACACTTACTAAAATTAGTTCTAATTAGTTCTAGAAAAAATAGTTTGAACAAAGCAAGTGCCATTCATGGCACTTGCTTAGTTCGAATTAGCAATTTACATTGATTTCAGTGGGCTGGTTAGTTCGAACTAACATGGCCACATTGGTTAATTCGAACTAACTAGTTTGAATTAACCCTTAGTTCAACTAGGCTATTCCAACTTATTAGTTCAAATTAAGGAAGCCCTTAATTCAAACTAATTAAAGCCTAGTGTAGCCATGGCTTTAGTTAGTTCGAATTAAGCTTCCTTAATTCAAACTAACTTGCCAGTGTAGACATAGCCATTTACTCTGGTTCCCTAAGACCCAAGGACCAGCTGGTCCTTCTCAAGGGATATGGGGATTCTTTTCTCCCTTGCATGGACATGCAAACCAAGCCATGATCCAGCCTTTAGGGCACCCCAGAAACCCCATACTGAGGAGCAGGAAGACAGATCACTGTCTATATAATTTGAATTGTGGATTGCCTCGCTTCTATTATTTTCCCTCATTGCTTTATCTGGGAGTTGACCATTCAATGATAATTATGGTACCCATTACAACCCAGTTAATGGTATAATGATGAACTAGAAAAGGAGTAGTTATAACCATTTTCCCTGAATGCCAGTAATATGATGAAATTGTCTCTTTAAAAGTTGACATTTATAAGATTGTGATCTTGAGTGTCTTGCTTGTTTTTCCTGGCATGGCTCCCACATCAGTGTGATCTGACTCTTTCAAAGTCAGACTGGCATTGAAACAGCACTTAGTAACTGCTGTGGAAAATCAACCCATTCACTTAAGAATAAATATAAATAAAAGAATAAATGGACACAAATCTGACATCAGAAATTGCAACACTAAAAAACCAATAGGGGAACACTTCAATCTCTCTGCTCATTCCATTGATGACTTGCTAACAGCTGTGCTGAAACAGATGAATAACAAATCACAGTTTCAAAGAGAAACTGCAGAACTCGAATTTATAAGCAAATTTGACTCAGTTGCTTTCGGGTTAAACAGGGACTACGGATTTTTGTCTCATTACAACAGGTGATTTGACCTCACCTTCCTCTATGTGCTGTTCCCCAGTGTTTGAATCCTAAGATCTGTTTTGATTTTCTGTTACAGCCTGACCTGATCCTATGTCATATACTCCCCTGTATTTAATTTCCTCCCATTCTGTATATTTCCCATCTTCAAAGAGCCTGAAGAAGTGGGATGTTCTCCCATGAAAACTCATGCGATAAATAAATCTGTTAGTCTTTAAAAGTGCCCCAGGACTCTGTTTGCCATTCACTTACGGTAATCAAAGCAAAACCTTGGACTGAGAGCATACCTACAAATATGTTGGGTGATCATTAAGTTCAGTTCCTAATAATATAGGATCTGGGGCAGAATGTTACCGAGATGGCCACTCACAAGGTAGCTTTCCTTTTAGGGGAAATAGGTGATTCAGACAACTCTCCTCCTCAGGTAGGGACAAGGAAGGTCACATGACCCAATCGGAGCTCTGAGATAGATAAGGGAGAGATCAGGAAAAATAGTGTGGATGAGCTTGAGATCAGCATCCGTGTTGGGGGAGGGGAGTTATTCCAACTGATCCTGACCTCAGAACCATTTAGGCATGCTCACCCCTTCAGAACAGAAGTCCTGTGGAGAAAGGGATTGGATTTGAACCTCTGAATTTGAATGTGCCCCACCCCAGTTTTGCATCTGGAATTGTTTGCATAGCCAGAATGGTTCTATCTGGAAGCTACACAGGGTGATGGTGCTCTGTCGAGAAGGTCTGATCTTGCAGCATTTCCCACCATCAGCTGGCAGATGGCTTGCGAGTCAGCCATTGTCATGAGGTTGCCACCATCTGGGCCTGGAATCTAATGAGAATGTTTTTTCCAGTTATATTCAGCCCCATTCACTCTTGAACTCAGACAGCAAAACTTAACCCAAAGGAATTTTGCCATGTACTTCAGTGGGCTCTTTCTTTGCATCCTTATCCAAGCACTGAGGCACATATTCATGTCAAACACAGTAACATTAAAATACACCTCTGCAGTCAATCCCCATGCATTGTTTCTGATGGATGCACTTTGCTGATGAGGAGTTTGTGATTTTTATCTCTTATCAGTAGTTTGCAGAGATTTCCTTTCATCTTCCCCTTACAGCTGAAAGATTGTGCTGCAACTTTGGACAAGGGATGCCTGGAGAATATTTAAATACAATGAACTCTCTTCATTTCCTCAATTGCTGTGTTCTTGTCTCCCCAGGTACTTGCTCTAGCAGTGGTACCAATTCACATATTTATTTCTGCTCTCTGCCCCCCTCGTGACAAGTAACCTGTTCCAGTCCTACTTGTCCTCTCCTTCCTCTTGTAGGGACCCAAGGTCTCCTCACCAAGGGCTTCTTTCCTATCTCTTCCCCACACAGCGTATGAGCTGGTGCTGCTTGGAGCTGAATTCTCTGCCGATTCCCCAGCATGCCGCTATATCAGAACAAACTCACCATGAGCCAGATCGCAGAAGCATTTGGCTCAAATCAGAGTAATGGTAGGAACCCCATGCACCAGGTCTCAATGCTACTCTCTAACATTTGGCCTCTTAGAGGATGGAGGGGGCAGCTGGGTAAAATTTCAGTGGTGTGAGCAAGCAGCCATAGCAAAGTTCTGGGTTGCTCTGGCAATAGCTGCAATGACTTAATATGAGATCACTGCTTAAAAGCAGTTTCTCCTCTCTTCATCTTTGCAGCATATGGAGTTCTGAGTTTGCCCTCATATCTATACTGATGACACCATCACAGGGCCTAATCATGCCACCTACTCCATCAAGGGTTCGTTCACCTGCTCATCCACCAATGTGATTTATGCCATCATGTGCCGGAAATGCCCCTCTGCCTTATATATTGGACAGACAGGACAGTCTCTGCGCCAAAGAATCAATGGACACAAATCTGACATCAGGAATTGCAACACTGCAAAACCTGTAGGGGAACACTTTAATCTCCCTGCTCACTCCCTTAACGACTTGTTAATAGCTGTGTTGAAACAGATGAATAACAAATCACAGCTTCAAAGAGAGACTGCAGAACTCGAACTTATATGCAAATTTGACTCAGTTGTCTTGGGGTTAAACAGGGACTATGGATTTTTCTCGCATTACATCAAGTGAATTGACCTCCCCCTCCTCTATGTGCTGTTCCCCAGTGTTTTGAATCCTAACACCTATTTTGATTTGCTGTTACAGCCTGACCTGATGCTATGTCATACACTCCCCTGCATTTAATTTCCTCCCACTCTGTAACTTTCCTGCATTTAATTTCCTCCCACTCTGTAACTTTCCTATCTTCAAAGTGTCTGACGAAGTGGGATTTTCTCCCACGAAAGCTCATGCGATTAATAAATCTGTTAGTCTTTAAAAGTGCCACAAGACTCTGTTGTCTTTCTACAATAGACTAACACGGCTACCCCTTTGGAATTTGACTACACTAGAAAAAGTTAGCTTGACTTTAAGTCGACTTAATAAGGTCGACTTTAAATTGACTTCAAGTCAACCTTATTAAGTTGACTTAACAAAGTGGACTAAACCTACTTAACTTTAAGTTGACTTAGTCCACTTTGTTAAGTCGACCTAACCACCCTTAAGTCAACTTAATAAACTTGACTTAAGGGTTACTCCACGTCCACACCGTCCTTAAGTTGACTTAAGGAGTCGACTTAAGTCAACCTAATGGGTGGTTCTTATTAAGTCGACTTAAGCTTTCATTAAGTCGACTTAATGAAAGTCTGGTGTAGATGGAGTAATTTAGGTCGACTTAAGGGTCCTTAAGTCGACCAAAATTGCTAGTGTAGACATACCCAAGGTGTCCAGCCTCCAGGGACCAAAATTTGCAAACACGTACCAGTCCCCACAAAGCTCACTAGAAGACATGCTAGGAATTCGAGACTATCTTGACAAACTGGAAAATCCTTCTGAAATCACCAAGATGAAATCAGCCACTCCTGCCCTTGTGGACTATATATTTTCCACCTGCTGATTAGCTGAGCTGCTAGATGCGTAGACCAATAAGACTTTCCTTTTTGCAGCCGGATATTGCTCTGACTCATTGCTCTACTCACCAAATTCATCACAAAAGGTTTTCCTAAAGGAGAGGTAACAAAAGTCTATCGGAAGGCATAACCTTTCCCACATATGATCCCTAATACAGAGATTCCAAGGCTCTTTTACAGCATCACTGTTTTTCAGCACATAGGCATCTTTCCTTTTGTGTAGCATTTAGCCAGGTGTGCCAGATCCCCTGCCAGTGTAAATCAGCAAAGCTCCATGGCTTGCAAACATTGTTTCTTCCAAAGAACTGACTGGCAATAAATTCCCTACACTTTTGAGGCCCCTTGGAGTCTAAGCCCAAACTGAAACGTACGTTTTGCCAGTCATTCCTGTTGAAAGTTGACCAAATTCCTAGAGCACATGTACACACACCAGAGCATTCCCATCAGCATAAAAACATCCACCTCCACCAGTGGCAGAAGCTATGTTGGTCTGAGAAGCTCTCCAGCTAACATAGCACTGTCCATACAATTCTGAAGTTGATGTAACTTACATTGTTCAGGGGGTGAAATGTTCACACCCCAGCGGGACATAAGCTATATTACCAGAAGAAGCAATGTAGACAAAGCCCTAGATACAAATATTCCCTTATCTTTTGGTTTCTGAAATTTACAGATCAACCCAGCCCTCCTGCATCCTGACTCTGTTCTGTTGTCCAGTAATAGAGAAGTTTTTGTAAAGCATTGTATTTTCTAGAGTGTCAAGGAAAGCAAGGGAGCAAATGAAAAACTATCGCTGTATAGAAATGCCACTTGCTAAAGGAAGCCAGCCCATATCTGGCTTTTGGTGCTATCTGAGGTCATTGCATCCCATTGAACTATATTCCCCCTGCAGCAGACCTGGTCAAAATGGAACAGATTTGTCAGGATTTTTATTTTTGAAAGTCACAATCGTTCATGATCCAGAGTTTAAAAGGACACCTTCCATTTGTGACCTTTTTCAAGAAAAATATCAATTTTTCATCTTTTCTCTTCTTTCACTTCCGTCTGTATTCACTTCCCCTATTTTTTTTTTCCATTTTTCCACGGAAGGCAAGAGACAAAAGAAAAGTGACAGAGAAAAGAAAAACTGAAAACCAAAACTAGTTTTTGGTTCTGGTTTTGTTGTAGAAAAAGAGGCGGCGGGGGGCGGGGGAAGAAATTTTCTTTGAAAAAAATCATGCAAATGTTCATGTTTGGGGGGGAAAATCCACTTTTGTTTGAAAAAAAGCTGTAGGATCTAGCCTCACGTTTCAAGTGGATACAAACGTGTTCTTTTCCTATCATAAACTGTTGTGTAGCCCAGTTGTAACATTTTCAGTGGCAATTTTTGAGGACAAGAACTATTGCCATAGACCATGTGTGTGAGCACTCTTCCCCATGCTGCATCCCCTAGAGGGGGAGCATGTCTTTTGGGAAACAGTATTTTGGGGTGTACACTGTCTTTTTTCTCTGTGTTTGTACAGCACTTAACACAATGACATTCAAGTTCATGAGTGAGACTACTGAGTGCTACAGGAGCACAAAAAATGAAGGAGAAGAAGCAGGCTGTGGACTTCCTTATGGAGGGAATGCTATGGTCAATACACACTTCCCAACTGTCTGCAACAAACTTTCCAGCTTCCAGCTACATGGAAGTTCATCCGGGGGTGATGATGGCCTGGTGCCATGCTGGTTGCTTGCTGCTTCCCCCTGTGGCCGTCCTACCTCCATTTCCCCTTCACCGGTGCCCCTCTAAGAACTCACTGAGTATCCAGTGTGAGTGGCCTTCTGAACTCAACCCTTTCACTTGAGCTTCACTGGTTGGGATGAATGTCACAAAACAGAACTCAAAAGGCCAAAACAAACACAGTTTCTCAGCTCATCTTTCCTTCTATAACTCCCCCCATCTCAGGTTGTACCAAGGCAAACTCTGGAAGAGCTGGACATGCTCCTGGGCACTGCTCCTTCAGAGACTCCAGTTTCTTGGGCTTTCGTAGCATTGTCCGACTTCCCAGCACAGGCCTCCCTCCTTACAGCTTCCTGCTGCCATTTACATTGGAATCACTTGATTGCTCTCAAGTCAACCTATTTCTGTATGCACATCTGGTGGGCCCCAGGGTCCCCTGCACCTAGGCAAGTCATCCATGCCTCTTCCTTCACACATCTGTCTTGTGCTGGCCTCTTAATCCGAGGATGAATATAGGTCTGGTTAAACACATCAAGGTTTGGGGCTCTGTTCTTTCTGTTTCTAGCCCATTACTCAGTTGTTCCAGCTAGACATTACACTAAACTGAATACCCCTTACATTACCATACCAAGGCTAAGGCTCAGGACCCTAAGATCCTACTGTCAAATAACACTGGCCCCTTTTGTAGTACTCATGGCCTTGCAGGTCAAATCTCTGTTGCAGAAGGAAACAATAGTGTGGGGTTTTGGTAATCTCTTAATGTTGCTTGTTTAATTACACTATATGCACCCAGGGCGGGATTAACACAGGGGCTTTAGGGGCTGCAGCAGGGACCAGAGGTCTCTGTGGCTCAGGCTGGTGCATCAGACTAACACTGCTATGGATCCTGGAGGGTCTCCACCTGAGGTCACCCCATGTGCCAGCCCCACCCCTGGAGCACAGCGGCCACACCCCGGCCATCCCTGCCCCCAGATGCAGACCAGCCAGTCTGGGGGCGGGAATGTCACGGCCTCTTGCTCCAGGACCATGCCTGCCCTGCCCCCAGGCCAAATGGTGGAGGACAAGGGGAATAATCACTTCCCATGGCCCTGGGGCCCCTTAATCCCCCCCGTATGCACCAGGTCTTAAAGAGAAGTAGCCAAAACAGCAGGTAACCAGTCCTCTTGCCCCGAAATCTCAGACCAAAAGGCAAAGTGTGGCACTCAGAAAGCTACGCTGTATCCAGAATTGACTCTAGTTAGCGTTTCTTCATTAGCTAGGCATGCTAAGGAAAAGAACTTGTATGAATATGAGTGAGAGCACCATCTAGTGCCTCCCATCATAGGAAAAAATTGCATTTACATAGCACTTGTCATCTTCCAGACTTCGGATCACTTGAGCTTCTGTCTGCCAAAAACTTGCACCATTGAATAATTCTACACACGTTAGTTGTCTCTTCAGTGGGACAAGGTACATATGTGTTTGCAGGATCAGGGCCATACACTCTCAATTCTGTGGGGCAAACACTGATTTGTACACCCTAGCACATGGGCGACACAATCTTGAATAGGGAATCTGGTCACAATCATCATAACGTGGTGGGATCTCTTGGTATAACTGCACCAACTAACACCTCTGCTTTGAAAGGTTGTAATTAAAAAAGGTGAATACAGAATGGATATCTGTCAAGAGGCAACAAAACTCTCTCTGAATCATTATTTATTCCAGATCTCCTGAGGGGCTAAACAGCAGTTCTAAAGAAAAGGACCTGGGAATTACAGAGCCCAGAAGCTGGACATGAATCAGCAGCGTGTTCTTATTGTCAAGAAGGCTAACGGCATATGTCTACACGTGTTAATTTAGGTCGACTTAGCTAAGTTAACTTAACAAAGTCGACTTTGTCGACTTTAAGTCAACTTAACATGTCCACCCCTAAATTTTAAGTTGACTTAGGGGGGACCCTACAAAGTTGATCTGGAGCATCCACACTGGACACCTAGGTCGACTTCTAGGGGCTAGGTGGACCTGGGACAGGTCCATGGTGGCAGGGGGGCACCCCTTGCCAAGTGCCAGGGGGCTCAGCCTTTGCCCCATTGTACCTGGGTACAATGGTGCAAAGGGGGACAGGGACCCTGGCAGGGCATAGGGTCAGGGTGGGCTGGGCTCTGCCCTACCCTGTGGGGGGGCATGCCAGGCTCTCCCTGTGCCACCACCTTGGCAGGGAGGGCAGTGGGGGAGTCCTGGAGAGCCCTAAGTCGACTCTAAGTCAACTTAGGGCTACTCCAGGTCTACACTGGCTTAAGTCGACTTTAGAAAGTTGACTTAAGCCAAAAGTCAACTTAAAATGAAGTTTAATAAAGTCGACTTAATTTTCCTTAAGTCGACTTAAGCAGCTTGCTCTGGAGAGTATAGGGTAGACGCAGAGTAAATTAAGTCGACTTAAACAAGCTTAAGTTGACTTAATTTACAAGTATAGACGCACCCTAGGAGCATTGCCATCAGATGGAGGGAAGTGATTATTCCCCTCTATTTGGCTCTGGTGAGGCCACCTTTGGAACATTGTGTCCAGTTTTGGGCCCCCTACTAAGGAAAGGATGCGGACAAATTGAAGAGAGCCCAGCAGAGGACAAAATGATGAGGGGGCTAGATCATATGACTTAGGAGGACACAGAGAGAGAACTGAGTTTGTTTAGTGTGCAGAAGGGAAGAATGAGGGGAGATTTGATAGCAGCCTTCCGTTACCTGAAGATATGTTCCAAGGAGTATGGAGTGAGGCTGTTCTCACTGGTGGCAGATAACAGAACAAGGAGCAATGGTCTCAAGTTGAAGTGGGGGAGGTCTAGGTTGGATATTAGGAAAAACTTTTTTACTAAGAGGGTGATGAAGCACTGGAATAGGTTACCTAGGAAGGTAGTGGTGGCATCTCCATCTATAGAGTTTTTTATGGCCCAGCATGACAGAACCCTGGCTGGGATGATTTAGTTGTGGTTTGTCCCGCTTTAAGCTGGGGGTTGAACAGAGGTTTCCTGAAAGCCTAATTTTCTCTGATCCTATGGTTCTTCTATGATTCCCGAATCCAGTAAATATTAGGGAACTATGCTTTTTATTTTTGTTCAATCTCTAAGAGATATCAAAATCAGATTTACCCTCTATGAATTCTAATAAAACATAAAGCTACTAGGGTATTTGATGCCCCAATCCATCAACTACTCCCACAAGCAGAGCACCCAGAATACATGAAACCCCCTGGAAATCAGTGGGGTTCCAGGCAGAATCTCAGAGCTACCTACACAGATGTAGCTTCAGGATTCTTAGTTTGCAGGTTGTACTGTAAATATCTTTAAAAAGGGTCAGCCACTAAAAAACACTTATCTTTACTGCATATCTTAATGGCCAATTTACATCAGATTCTACTGTTTCCTTTATTTTATTTTAATAATGAGGGGGAGTGAACAACTGTTCCTCACAGATTTAGCCCATTATTTACTAAGTGATGAAAAGGATGTCAGCACTGACCCCTCCTTCATAATTAGGGCTACTATTACACTCCACTAATCAGTGTGTGTGGAAAAGACCATCAAAGCTCTGAAAATATGGACAATAAAACCCATTTGATCATATTTTTTTCTAGAAAGCACTCAGGCCCCAAAATATTGAATCGTGTCATTAAATCCATCAAGCAAAGGTGTTATTTTTTCTTGCAAGGTGATGACACATTGGATTTTTCATCAGTCTCCCATTCTGACCAATACTTTCTAATTGTTCCCTAAAGCATTTCCCTGTCCATCTACCTGGGTGTCTTCTTCTTGGCTCTTGTTTTATTCTTAGATTGTAAGCTCTTGGGGGCATCATTTTGTGTCTCAGAAGTAAAGTTAAATCTTGGGCTGGTCAAAAATTATCCTTGAAAAAATATTTTCCTGGGAAACTTGATTTTTTTTTTTCCCAATTAAATGAACTTTTCTTTCAGGAAAAAATAAATAAATAAAAAGAAAAATTATCTGCCAAGTCAAGTTTATTAATGTAGTGTTTTAGACTTAGGTTACAGTGCACAATAAAATAAATATATATGATAAATACACAGTTTACAATCAAGGCAGCTTGGCAAAATAAATGCAAATTCGTAAAATATTTCAAACAAGAACATGAGATTATTCCTCTTTCCCTCAGACCTCTTAAAGTCACAAACTGTCAAGCAATAGACAAAAATAAAATAATAAGGGTCAGTAGTTCATGATTTCACTTGAAATTTTCACCAGCTCTACTTAATTTACGCTGGTACGTTTGTGTGTTTGTTCACAGATCTGTGGATGTAAGTTAGACACACAGAACAGGAATCGGAACCTGCCACATCTGCCTTTCTTGACAGAAACTGACTGCCTCTAACCAGGAAGGAAGGAAGGAAGGAATTTTCCCCCAGGGCTGCTTGGCCTGGGCTCTGGGGATTTTTCGCCTTCCTCTGTAGCATAGGGCATGGCTCACCTACAGGTGAATTCTCTGTATTTTAAAGTCCTTAGATCATGATTTAAACAGGTAAATAACTCAGTCATAGGTTGGTGGCCTATTGCTGGAGTGGGTGGGTGAGGTTTCGAGGCCTGCATTTTGCAGGAGGTCAGACTAGATGATCGTACTGGTCCCTTCTGACCTTAAAGTCTATGGCTATGTCTACACTGGTAAGTTAGTTCGAATTAAGGAGGCTTAATTCGAACTAACTAAAGCCATGGCTACACTAGGCTTTAGTTAGTTCAAATTAAGGGCTTCCTTAATTCGAACTAACAAATTCGAATAGGGTATTCCAACTAAGGGGTTAATTCAAACTAACTAGTTCGAATTAACCAATGTGGCCATGTTAATTCAAACTAGTTTCTTAGTTCGAATTAATCGGCCATTGAAATGAATGGGGATCGCTAATTCAAACTAAGCAAGTGCTTACTTAGTTTGAACTACCATTCCAGTGTGGCCATGCTAGTTCGAATTAAGCTAATTCAAACTAACTAAAATTAGTTTGAATTAGTTAGTTTGAACTAACTAATTCAAACTAATTTTAGGAAGTGTAGACATAGCCTATGAGTCTCTAACCAGGGGATGCTGAGTAAAATTGCAGTGTGCCCCGGTGACCCTCTGACATACAAGAGGAATTTGGCTTCAGCTTATCTGCTGACCCCACCTGTCCCAGCTGCTGAAAGTTTTTTTCTGTAGTCCTACAAGTTGCTTCTCTTAATAATAATTACAATAATACTTGACACTTACACACACAATGGGGCATGGCCACAGAGGACACCCAGACAAGACAAGATCTGTTGTCCTCCATGGAGGAATGTTGACAGACACCCCAAGTGCTGTAGGAGGTCCCTCGTTCTGAGGGGCCAAGTGAAAGTCCCCAGTTCTAATTCATGTTCTCCTCAAGGCAACTTTCCTGGGAGAGTCCTGTCTTATAGGGAGCTAAGACAAAAGTGAGTATATATATCATACCTTGAAGAAATCAAGAGAAAACCACATCCCGTTTGCCTAGCCAAAGTGGGTTCGGCTCAGAAGAGCACCTTGGGAAACACAGATCATAGGCCTTCCCCCAAACCACAGGGCAGTGCTGGAATTGCTCTACTGTTGTTTTGTTTATATTCCACCCCTGCATGAGAAACAGCCTCCAGATTTGAGTGTCTTGTGAGTTTTCTTCCCCTGCTGTGATCTTGACCCTCAATCCACAACATCAGCACAAAAGGTGGCTCTATATAACGGGAATTGACTTTTTGTTCTGTTTTTGTACGGAACCTAGCACAATCTGGTTGTCTGCCTTCTAGGCATGGAAAATCACATGAATTCTGCCATTTCCAAGGACCTCTGCACCCATGCAGGGGATTGTACAAGATTTTCCCTTAATGGTTATAATAAGAAGTATTTAAAATGGAGGCTAAGGGGTGTACGGATGGAGTTTATTCCGGAAAAGAATAGATTCAATTAAATTAAAAATCAAGGCAAATCTCTGAAGGTCTTACTTGAAGCATGGTGACAAGTTCCAGAGGGGGAGCCATGTTAGTCTAGTTCACAAAATAAACAAGAAGTCCTCTGGCACTTTTAAACCCTAACAAATTTAATTACACTCACTTTAAGTATGGTCTGACAAAGTTGCTGCTCCCATATTACATGAGGTATGTTCTGCTTCGATGGTTTCAGAATTAATAAGAGGATTTGGACAAGATTTTTTTGCCCAACATGCTGTTTAGGTGAAACATGCAGATTCGGTGACATAGAGCTGTTTCATGAATAGGTCATTTACAACAAAATAAAAATATGCTGCAAAATTAAATGTTTCATTTTAACCACTTTTGAAAGGAATCTTTTTTGATTTTTTTCAGTTCAGGAAATTGACATTTAATGTTGAAATTTCCTTTCATTTTATTTATAGTGGGAATAGTCCTGCTTTTAGCAGAGGGTTGGACTAGATGACCTGATGAGGTCTCTTCCAGCCCTAATATTCTATGAAAAGCATTAAAATGCTTGCAATCTAAACAATTTGATTTTGATCTTTTGATTCATTGAAAAAAATATTTTTGAAAGCTTTTTGAAATTGCCAACAAATGAAAAAAAACCCTGCAATTATTCACCCAGCTCTATTAATAATCCATTAAGTTTATATGGACAGTTTACACCTCTCACAGCTATTATATAAGGCTATCTGTAAACTCAAGCGGACATCGCTAGATTATTGACTCTCAGATCATATTTTTAAGTTTTTCTGCCAAAGTATATAATCTAGCAACAACTCGGGAGGAATTTAAAAAAAAAAAAAAAAAAAGACGACGTTGAATATGGTGTCACATGCTCACATACTTGCATGCTCAAGGTTTAACTGATCACCATATTAGTGTCAGGAAAGAATTTTCCCTCAGGGCAGATTGGCTAAGGCTCTGGGGTTTTTTTTGCCTACCTCTGTAGCAAGGGGCATGACTAAATTGCTGGTGGATTCTCATACCTTAAAGTCTTTAACTCATGTTTTGGAGATTTATTAATTGAATCATAAATTAGGGGTTTATTGCAGGAGGATGTGGGTGAGGTTTTGTGGCCTGCATTGTGTAGGAGGTCACACTAGATCGTGTTTTCCAAACTAATTTGGCCACGGTATACTTTTGGGATTGTAATATATTGATGGAAAACATACTTGCTGATCCGGGGCAGGGGGAGGTGTTCATACCAAAAAAATTGCCGCGTGTATTGCTCAAAAGTTGATTTAAAAGATTTAGAAGGTAAAATTTCACTAGCATCAAATTTTTTTCATAGAAAGCCAATTCACATCATGCAGAACACCAGTGTTCCACAGAGCACAGCTTGGGAAACTCTGGACTAGATGATCATATTGCTCTCTTTTGACTGTAGAATCTGAGTCTGAGAGTCATTGCCTTCAGGACATCAAACCATAGGCAGAGGCTGACCATCTCTGTGGTTTAATCCTGTTATGGAGGAAGGTAAAAATGATAGGCTGCACCTCACTGAGAGAAATGATTAAAGGATTCATGACAGTGAGTAAAGGAACCTTATAATGATGGACTCAACAAGCTCAATCTATTTAGTTTAACTACGAAAAGGTTATGGGGTGACTTGATTATTTGTACCTATCTACATCGGAAACAAATATTTAATAATGTGGTCTTCAATCTAACAGACAAAGCTATAACAAGGTATGCTCTGGAAACTATTTCAGGGACGTTCTATCTTCTGTGTTATACAGGAAGTCAGGTTAGATGATCACACTGGCTTCTTCTGCCTTAACAACGAGAGTCCTGTGGCACCTTAAGGACTAACACATTTCTTCGGGCATAAGCTTTCATGGGCTCCAACCCACTGCGTCAGATGCAACTGACGTTGGAATCTGTGAATCCATTTAATGGAAGGATAATAAGAGGCAGAGGCATTCCTAAATTCTCTTTCTTACTTTGGAATTGTTGGTAAATTCAGAACATTTAGAAGCCAACTAAGCAAACACAAAGACTTTCAAAGATATATAAGATACCCATAAATTAGCAAAGTGGCTTGGCATATTCCCAGAGGGTTCTTATCATTCTCTAATTGATTTGAATTGGAATGTTTCTCTTTTATTCCTGTGGTGTATTGACTTTATGAGCATCACAGTGCCTCAGGCTTTCCCCAACTGCTCACAAAGGCCATGTCTACACTTGTTAATTTAAGTCGACTCAGCATGTCTACACTTAAATGTTAAGTCAACTTTGGGGGGACCCCACAAAGTCGACTTAGACTTAGGGCTACTCCAGGTCTACACTGGCTTAAGTCGACTTTAGAAAGTCGACTTAAGCCAAAAGTCGACTTAAAACGAGGTTTTAAAAAGTCAACTTAATTTTTCCTTAAGTCAACTTAAGCAGCTGCTTAAGTCGACTTAAGGAAACTGTAGTGTAGACGCAGAGTAAATTAAGTTTACTTAAGCAAGCTTAAGTTGACTTAATTTACAAGTGTAGACGCACCAAAAGACACCATGATAATCATTGAGGATGGAACTCAGCACCAGAAACAGAAACCTCATGAGTTGAAGCTAAAAGAAACCTCTCCTATCATTGAGTAGTAGTCTAAGTAGTTGCTGGGACCATCCACTGGAGGGAGACACAGTCACATTCATTAGGCTGGTGTTCAGTGAAATCATCAAAATGGGTTTTCAGATTTGTTTTCCCTTGAGTTTTTCAGGTATCTCTTTCTTTCAAAGACTCGTAGACTTTAAAGTCAGAAGGGACCAGTACGATTATCTAGTCTGACCTCCTGCAAAATGCAGGCCTCAAGACCTCACCACCCACTCAAGGAATAGGCCACTAACCTATGACTGAGTTATTTACCTCCTTAAATCATGATTTAAGGACTTTAAGATACAGAGAATTCACCGGTAGGTGAGCCATGCCCTGTGCTACAGAGGAAGGCAAAATACCCCAAGAGCCCAGGCCAATCAGTCCTAGGGGAAAATTCCTTCCCGACCCCAAATATGGCGATCAGTTAAACCCTGAGCACATGGGCAAGTCTCAACAGCCAGTTACTCGAGAAACAATTATCTGTAATAACTCAGAACCCACCCCATGTATTCTCCCCTCTTAGGCCACTTGTATATCCACCACACATAGCCAAATATCAGTCAATTTCCAAAATAGGCTAATCATACCATCCCCTCCCTAAATTTAATGAGTTAGTTTTGAAAGCAGTTATGGTTTTTGCCCCCATAACTCCCCTTGGAAGGCTATTCCAGAACTTTACTTCTCTAATGGTTAGAAACCTGCAGCTAATTTCAATCCTTTCTTTCTTTCTTTCTTTAGACCTGAAGCATCTGAATAGCTTACACAGATTATGGTTATATAAAGCATAATGTGAGGGTTACCAAATGAAATTGACCATTATCATATGCATTCAAGCAGAAGTCAGCATTTCTATTCCAAATATAATGACTAGGTTGATGACTGAGATACCTTGGAATTTACCACTTCATCAACTGGTATTGCATATTTTACAATTTCTACAACAGATCCACTTCAAGCTTTCAGGATATAAACTACAAGACAAATAGAAGGGGTCTTCAGAGAGGAAAGTCAACATCTCTAGGACATTTAAAATATTTAAAAGTGAATAAAAATAACCCGTTATAGTTTTGGAATATAGTAGCAGTAACAGAGAAGTGGTATCAATGGGATTAAAGCACTGCATTAACAAGACCACAAAGCACACAGATTGCTCATGAGCCAAGAAGTTACCCTTTATCAGAAGGACATGTTATTATTAGTATTAATTATTTATATGTCAAGAGCATGTAGAGACCCCAGTCAAACTCAAAGCTTCATTGTCTTAGATATGCTACAAATATGAACTTTTATTTATTCTGTATAAATTGCAGCATTGCCAGCGACCATTTTTAAAATAAAATAATAATAATAAAAAATCCTATAGTTCCAAAAAACCCATATAAATATAAATACTTCTTGCAAATCCAAGATATTATTTTGTAATTCTTTAAATGAAAATTATCCCAACAATCAGCTATGATGAATATATCAAATAGACTAGACAGGGCCTCATCCAATGTCCACTGAAGTTAATACAGGCCCCACAATTCAGGGAGAGTTGAAAAACCAATAATTAACAATGTCAAATCAATAAATATTTACATACATGTGAGTACAGCAGACACAACCTCTCTCTGAAACCAAGATTGTTACTTGCCTGACACACTTGCACAATTTTTTTTCTTCCACTAATCCAAAGTTCAAAGAACTATGGGACATATTGTCTGATATGTCAGTAGACTTCAATGGAGCTACACTCCCTTAAACCAAGACTGACCGTCAGTTTTGAAAAGCCTTTAAAACACAATAATGGTCAGACTGAGTCAGACCAATGGTCCATCAAGTCCAGTATCCAGTCTTCTGACAGTGGCTGATGCTGGGTGCTTCAGAGGGAATGACCAGAACAGGGCAACTATCATTCCGTCATCCAAAACCCAGTTTCTAATAATTAGGACTTTAGGGACACACGAAGTCTGGGTTTATGTCCTTGACTTCTTGACTAATAGCCATTGATGGACCTATTCTCCATGAACTTAGATAATTTTTTTAACCCACTTTATACTTTTGACCTTTACAACATCCATTGGCAAGTAGTTCCACTGGTTGACTGTACACTGTATGAAGAAGTACTTCCTTTTGTTTGTTTTTAGTCTGCTAATTTTAATTTTTTTGGTTGACCCTCTTGTGTTACTAGAAGGGATAAATTAACTCTTCCCTATTCACTTTCTCCACTTTGTGCTGTCCTGGAATCCTTAGGAGAGTTACATCAAGTTCTTCCTAGTCCAAGACTGATAGAACCCACTGGACGCATTGGAGTCATGGGAGTGGACTTCAAGCACCCTTTGAAGGGGACTGCTGCACAGATCAGCTTGTTCTAATATTAACTCTGGAGTCTAATGTTAGATGACTACAACTGCAGTGTGTGTGTGTGTGTGGGGGGGGAACTGATAGGATGGTGTAGGTTGGAAGGTGGTTTCATGGTGTGGGAATCCTCCTCCAAGACCTCCTTCCCCACAAGTTTGCAGGGAAGGATCGGTCTGGAACTTTATACTGTCTCTGGTCCTTAAACAGAGACTGTATTGCAATCAGTAATCTAAACACCCCATGCATCTGAGAAGCTGTTTATATTAAAAAAAACTCAACAAATAAACACCCTTTTCTGTAGATATGGTAAAGTCTATTGGAGATGTTCATTTGACACACTTGACATTCTTCCAGAGTGGAAGAAAGCTGCAGCCTTCTGAAGGATAAAGAGAATTGGGCATCTTTGTTTGTCCACAAATAGACTTCAGTCTGCTGGCAATCAGCTCGGAATGGGAAATAAAAGAGGGGAGCCTCTTTGCCTTTTCTAGAGTTGACTGAGGAATGTTAATAAAAAGGTAGTCAAAAGATGATAAGCAGGGTGGCCTGGAACATAATGTTTGAAGAGAATCCCATTATTTGCACAGCTCTCTCATCACTGTCGACAGAGCCAAGTGGGAAATATATGAAATTAACATGTGCTCAGGAACCCCTTGTCTCGAAGGCTTCTATCTGTTAATAATAATAATAACAACAATCATTGTCATCGCTATTATCATCTCCACTGCACAACAACATTTTCCCTGAAGGGTTACAAAGCACTCTACCAATGTCAGACATACAGCAACCCAGAAATGCAGCCGTCTTTTGGAAGTAGATAGATGATGCACAGCCTTTGGGATCAGGGAATATTGACCAGGGGTGAAGGATCAAGCCCCTACACTTGTGAAAAATTCCTAGAAAACTTCCATGTTGTTATAGGAATGACAAGAATAAGAGGGGCATCTTTTTGTTCTGAGTTTGTACAGCAACTAGCACAATGAAGACTTGCGCCATGACTGGAGATCCTAGGTGCTACTGCAAGATAAATAACAATAATTTATGTATTATTATTATTATTATTTTTATTATTGGCTCAATTAGATACCTATTCAAGGGGTGAGAGCCAGCAGTCACACAGGTTTCTGATCTGCTTAGAGACAACACAAGGGCACACAAAACACATCCCTAGTTAGAGAGTGGAAGATTTGCTAATGATACCAAGCTGGGAGAAGTTGCAAGTGCTTTGGAGAATAGGCTCACAATTCAAAATGATTAGGACAAACTGGTGAAATGGTCTGAGCTAAACAGAATGAAATTCAATAACGACAAATGCAAAATACTCCACTTAGGAAAGAACAATCCATTGTACACATACAAAATGTGCAATGACTGCCTAGGAAGGAGTCAGGGCCGTCCTTGGGGGAGGGGGGGGCGAACGGGGCAATCACCCCGGGCCCCGCGGTTACATAGGCCCTGCAGCCCCCCAACAGCTGCGCTTCCCCCTGTTCCCCGCTGCCTTGTGAGCTGAAGGCAGCGGGGCAGGCCAGGAGCGCTTTCCCGGGCCCCTGGGCTGGCCCTCCTCCCCACCCCCAGGGTGGAGCATGCAGGCCCCGGGGAGAGGCAGCCTGCCCAACACCCCTGGCCAGGGCCACATGCTGCCAGGAGGGATCCCTGGACGTGGCCTCAATCGGTGTCGGCTGCTGGCGGGGGGCCTCGGTTCGCCATTTGGGGCACCAGCCACAGCAGCCTGGGGTCCCAGCTGTGGCTGGGGTGGCGGAAGCCGGGGCTGGGGGCAGCCTCAGCTTCCCGGCCCAGGGCCATGGCTCCAACTCTCCACGGTCACAACTCTGGCTCCCTGTCCCCTGCGGCCGCAGCCCCAGCTCCCTGCTGCCCGGGCCGCAGCTCCCGGCCTTGGCTTCCAGGGCTAGCTTCCCAGGGGAGAGGTGGAGGTAGAGTGGGCTGGCCTGCCGTAGTCCCCACAAGCATGGGGGTCGGGGCCCCACCTCAGCCAATTGGCCCTGGGCCCTGATCCCCTTTAGGGACGGCCCTGGAAGGAGTACTGCAGAAAGGGATCTGTGTGTCATAGTGGACCACAAGCTAAATATGAGTCAACAGTGTAACGCTGTTGCAAAAAAAGCGAACATCATTCTGGGATGTATTAACAGGAGTACTGTAAGTAAGACACGAGAAGTAATTCTTCTGCTCTAGTCCACCTTGATTAAGCCTCAAACTGGAGTATTGTGTCCAGTTCTGTGCACTTCATTTCAGGAAAAATATGAACAAATTGGAGAAAGTCCAGAGAAGAGAAACACAAATGATTAATGGTCTGGAACACATGTCTTATGAGGGAAAATTGAAAGAGCTGAGTTTGTGTTTTCTGGAAAAGAGGAGTGAGAAGGGACATGATAACAGTTTTCAAGTACCTAAAAGATTGTCACGAAGGGGAGGGAGAAAAATTGTTCTCCTTAACCTCTGATGATAGGACAAGAAGCGGGGGGCTTAAATTACAGCAAGGGAGGTTTAGTTTGGATATTAGAAAAAAAATCCTAACTGTCAGTGGGTACGTCTACACTGGAGGTTCTGTTAAGTCGACTTAATCAAGGTCGACTTTAAATCAAGTTAAAGTCAATCTTGTTAAGTCAACTTAGAGACTCCACAGCCCTGTGTCCACATTGGCAGGCGCTAGGTCGATGGAGAAGTGGCCAGGAACTCTGCGACGGGGCCTGGAGGCCAATTAAGTCGACTTAAGGACTATCTCCCATCTACCTTGGCTTAAGTTGACTTCATAAGGTTGACTTAAGCCTTACATCGACCTTCAGAGGTGGTGTTAAGTCGACTTAAGGAAGAGCTTAAGTCGATTTTAAAAAAGCCAGTGTGGATGCAGTGGTCTGTAGGTCGACTTAACTGTCCTTAAGTCAACTTAAGGCTCCAGTGTGAACATACCCAGAGTGATTAAGCACTGGAATAAGTTGCCAAGGCAGGTTGTGAAATCTCCATCATTGGAAGTTTTTAAGAGCAGGTTAGACAAACACCTGTCAGAGATGGTTTAAGAGGGTACTTGGTCCTGCCATGAGTGCAGAGGACTCGATGACCTCTCATGGCCCCTTCCAGTGTCTATGATTCTATGATTACACCATGTACCTGGTATGTCCAGTCTCATATAATAAATAGAGCCTGACCCAATGCCAGTTCAATTTCTGCTGACTTGAGTGCATCAGGCCTCAAAGGGAGCCTATTATCAGCCAATTGTTTTTACACAAACTATTAAGCAAATTGCACATAACAAATGCTTTTCTGAGGATTTACAGGTCTCACATTTGATTGGTAGACACTCTTCGAATGCCTCTTCCTTCGTTACCTGCCATAATATGTCATCCTTTTCATGCAGAACATTTGTACTTAATACCATGGTCCATATTTCTGCTATATTATCATTGAAGCTACAATCCTCTGACAGCTAAGAAAGGGTAAACTACCAACTGTGAGCGCCAACATCAGCACATTTCTCCACATGCAGGAGGTACCAAGCCTGGCAGGGGACATTAAAGAGGGGGAAACCTCCCGTCGGTCAGTGGCTGACTTAGAAGGAAATAGCATCTGGAGCTCATGAGAGAGATGCAGGAGCTGCTTGATAGATTATCACAGTCTCAGCCTGCCTGAGAGATGGTAGGGCTGACGCAAGTCTACTTTTCTATATAGACTACTGTGGACAGGCAGGTAAAGCTGGTGCCTGCCTGAAGGGTGTGACAACTGAATGAGAATTCTTGTATTTATAGCTGACTGATGAGCTGCTGCTGGTTTGTCTGAGGCTTAAGAATGACCTGGGTACCATGTGCTATGTTAGATATAAATTACATGTGCTATGTTAGATATAAAATATATTGGGCCTGAATCTCCATTGCTTAGCGTCTCCTGTAATTGCTTACACCAGTGAAAAATGATAGTGAAATGCAGCCCCGTCTGGTTCAGTGATGTTTTAGGCCCATTCTGCACTGGTGAAAATGGAGCTCTGTGGGGTACAGAGCAATTTCAAGAGAGTCTGGCCAATTAACTTAAATAAAAAAAGAAAGGAATTCCAGCCCCAATCAATCAATGTGAATTTCGCCATTCACTTCAATAGAGCCAAGATTTCATCCACACCAGGGGAGTCTGAAGAGACCTAGAATAGACCAGATCAGAACATCTTCTGAATGATGGATAAAATATCCCAGGGCTGATTCCTTACATTAACAAAGCTCCCCTGACTTCAGGGAAGCTGTGAGAATTTACACCAGGAAAAGGTCTGGCTCTCTATTTTTCAACACACTTAAATGAGATAGCTCCCTTCTATAATTGCTTCTTTGTTATTTTACTAAAATAATCTGGATTGAATTAGCCCAGTCAAGGTATCTGAACATTACCAACACATGAGCCCACTGCTGTTATTAACCCAGCGTGACCCTGCTAACTGAACTGCGCTCATTCACTCCAGTGTGGGAATGGGACTGTGAAATCAGCCGCAGACGTGGATCTTTAGAACACCTGATGCTGAAGGCTTCATATATCATCATTACATTTTTGTAGACTGACTGCTGGAGGAAGCAGTGCTGTGCACCATGGTGTTGTATTATGGAGCAAGAGAGTGGGGGGGAAATCTCAAATAAAGTCAATTTTGCAAGTGATTTACATTTTTAAAACTACAGGGGCACTTACTTCACAGAAACAAAACAACAACAGAAATGCAAACGAAGAACAGAATCCTAGAGGGTAGGACATGGTGTTGATGCAAATTACTAGACTATCCGAGGTGCAGGGAAATTAAAACGTCATGGCTCAGTTCAGCTGTAGTGCTTTAAGTTATGTTTATTTCCCTGGTTTATTCATGCTATCTCTAATCGACAAAAGAATTTCAAGGTAAAGTGTTATTTTTGTTCATTAAAATGTTATATGGATCAATGCTTTCATGATACGCATGAAGAAAACAAGCTTCTCCATTATTTTCTATTTCTGACTGACATATTTACTTGAGTGCATCTTCCAAGAGGCAGGGAGATAACAGAGAATGACTTTTTACCCAGATACGCAAAAATGTTAATTAGAACACCTAGGCTCCAGGATACTGTGCTGGAGATGCAAGTGCGCTACAGAGCAATATGGAAATTGCAATGAGAAACTCAAATCCTTCCCCTGTTCTCAGTCGATTTATTGGTCTTTTCCACCTGCTGCAGTCTGTCTAATGTGTAGACTGGAAGCTCTTGGGAGCAGGGTCTGTTTTCTTTGTTACTAAACTTGCCTATATGGTGTCTACTCCTGCTGCACCATAGGAGGTGGTTAGGTTAATCACAGATTGGGGAAGGGAGAAAACTTGATGGGTTGATTTATTTGACAAAAAGTTTCCAAAAATCAGTGGCCATTTCAGAATGTGATGCAACTGTGAAAAAGTTTGCAGGATGAGGCAAAAAGGTTCAAACTTTAGTGTCCAAAGTTAGCTTAGCAAATTACATCAGGGTCATGACCGAGGAGGAACAGGGCTGCCAGGGTGCAAAGCCATAGAGGTAGAAAAAAAGTGGCGGCAGAGGAAGGGTACACAGAGTCATATGGCCCCCAAGATTTCTGCCTTCCAGTTTGAAAACAGTCACCTCCTGCCAGCAGATCAGAAGCTGGTGGAAGCCACGTGGCCCACTGTGGGCTCTGGCTCTCTGCGCTGTTGGAACTGGGATGTTGTCTGGTTGCCTGGCAGCCCTCCCTTCCTTGCTTTCCTGAGCTGGGCTTCCTCTGCATGGGCGGGTGCTCCTCAGACAGGCAGGTGGAATGACTGCTCCCCTGACACCCTCTTGCCTCTCCTGCTGGCTGACGATGCTGTCTCCCTCTGCCTGTGGAGCCCAGTTGCCCAAGGCACCTCATTTAAAAACCTCTGTGCTAAACTGAAGGCAGAAATCTGGACTGAAAAAGTCATGACAGAGACTGGGCACAGACCACCAGATGGGGTACCGCTTTAGTAATTCTCCATACCAACACCAGGAGGTGCTTGTCTGGTGGGTCACATGCTGCCGAGGATCCACAAGCGAGTATAAATGTGGCGTCATGGAATGGAGAATCCAGGTCAATAACAGCACCCCTAAGAGACACAGATTGGTTCCTGCTCTGCTCCTGGGGGAGACCAGGACCAGATTGTGGCCTATTACTAGGTTTTTAGGGGTGCTGAGCTCCTGCAATTCTCTTCTGAAGATTAGTGCAAAACTGGGATTAAAAATGGAGTCAGATAAATAAAGGTGGCTACTCTTAACTAATTACATTAAGACTTAGACACACTGAAGTCAAGTAAAAGTCTCACTGATTTCAGAAGTCTTTGGGTTAGGCCCTTAATGCAGTGTCATTTTATGAAATGTCTCTGATAATGCCTTGTTAAACACTCATTGGCCAAGAGCCTTTTAATCTAGCATTCCTAATAAAGCCTAGGTCTTAATGCATTAATTTCTACTTAATAAAAGGAGTTCACTGAAGTCCATAAATTCATTATTTCGTATTTGGGGAAGTGCATGTTAAGGTGATAAAGTGAAGGAAGCTCAAAGGAAACTTACAACACAAAATGTTGTATTGATTTAGATAGGAAACAAAGCCCACTAGGTCAATATTATATCTGAATAACATTGAAATCATTATTACTGTGCAAAAGAACACATGGCAAAATCAAAGGCTATGTCTACACTAGAAAAAGTTAGGTCAACTTTGTTAAGTCGACTTAATAAGGTCAACTTTAAGTTGACTTAAAGCCGACCTTATTAATTAGACTTAACAAAGTGGACTAAGCCGACTTAATTTTAAGTCAACTTATTTCACTTCGTGAAGTCGACCTAACCACCCTTATGTCACTTTAATAAAGTCGCTTTAAGGGTTACTCCATGGCCACACCGTCCTTAAGTCAACTTAAGGAGTCGACTTACGGCTTAAGTCAACCTAATGTGTGGTTCTTATTAAGTAGACTTAAGCTTTCATTAAGTCGACTTAAGGAATTTCTTAAGTCAACTTAATGAAAGTCTGGTGTAGACAGGGAGTAATTTAGGTTGACTTAAGCCTCCTTAAGTCGACCTAAATTGCTAGGGTAGACATACCCAAAGTGATTACTATTTTACCCCTTGTGACACATTACAGCAGAATAATACATGTCCCAATATTTTGGTGTCTGAACTTTGCAATGAAAGGATAGAAAGGAGGATCATGTTAAATGACCTAAGTTTCCCAGAAGGAATATCACCTTAAAAAAGTCTAAAGGACAATAATTTGAATTCAGTATATTAGTGATGACTGAAATTTAAAAGGCTCAGTGGTTTGGTTTAATTAAGGCCCCAAAATCTAAGGCTATGTCTACGCTTGCTAAAATTAGTTCGAATTTGTTAGTTTGAACTAACTAATTTGAACTAATTTTAGTTAGTTTGAATTAGCTTAATTCAAACTAGCATAGCCACACTGGAATGTTAGTTAGAACTAAGCAAGCACTTGCTTAGTTTGAATTAGCGATCCCCATTCATTTCAATGACCGGTTAATTCAAACTAAGAAACTAGTTCGAATTAACATGGCCATATTGGGTACTTCGAACTAGTTAGTTTTAATTAACTCCTTAGTTCGAATACCCTATTCAAACTTATTAGTTTGAATTAAGGAAACCCTTAATTCGAACTAACTAAAGCCTAGTGTAGCCATGGCTTTAGTTAGTTCGAATTAAGCCTCCTTAATTCGCACTAATTTGCCAGTAGACATAGCCTAAGATGCTAATGTTAGAAGATGATCTTTTTTGGTCTTCTACTTCAAACTTTCTTCCTTGCATACCCATCCTCCTCTTTCCTTTTTCCCATCTCTCACACCAAATCTATCCTTTTCCCTTCAAATCAGCTGAGTGTCCTATTCCTACCACTTGGAAAAAATCAAAGCTGGTACTTTTGCAGTCTTCTCAACCTACCTCTCACAGGATTCACTCGTCACTAAGATGCGATCCTGTGACTTTGGCAGGTGATTGGCTCTGATAGACTTATGACTCTTCCTGCAGGTGCTCACTCCATTTCTCTCTCTCTCTCTCTCTCTCTCTCTCTCTCTCTCTCTCTCTCTCTCTCTCTCTCAGGACTGAACTTCCTCGTTGTGGCTTGACATCCTGGTCCGGTCACTGTAATTTTCCCTCTTTATGATGTTTGTGTACCAAGGTCTATCTGAATCAACCATCCTAGGCAGTCTTCACATTCATTGCCCTTTCCGAATGGTACCACTTCCTAAGTGGCTTGTAAAGGAACCCAGGCCCTCCCTATTCTCTGGATTCCAGCCTAGAGACCCTACAAACCAGTGGCTGCATTGTCGCATGCCTTTTGGCTGTTCCCATGGACTGCTGCCTACATTGCCCTGCACCCTTTTCCAGCTGTGATCTTCCCACCGGCCCTAGCTCACTGCTCTCCCCAGCTTCAGAGCAATTATGGCCATCCTCCCTGCAGTGCCTTTATGCTGTCAGCGACTTGTCTTTACAGAAGCCCCACTTGTTCCTGTCCAGGTGAGCATCAACCTTTAATTATACCTCATTGCTCCCTGGAGTCTCCTCCAGGTGCAGCCCAAGTGATCAATTGGCTCACCTAGCCACCTTCAGCAGTGGTGTGAGGTGAAAACCCCACATATCACACTTTCTTATCTCCCTTCTCCTAACCCAAGACCATTTCTCCTTTCTTATACAATGCTGATGCCCCAGCCTCTCCCCCACAGCAACCCACACAGCTTCCCTTGTCAACCACCTCACTAGTATCTCTCCCCAACCTGAATCCACTTACATATTAGGTTCCATTAAGGACATAAGGAATACAACCATTGTGTCCTTAATGGCTCATCAGATTACTCCCTGGGCCCATTGTACCTGGCAGCTTCCTTAACATTAAGGAGACAATGGTTGTAGACAGCCTGTCTCAGGTGTTTACACAGAATCACACAAGTTAAAGTATAGATATAACACCAAATTCCTAACTTCTAATACAAATACAATTCCTATACATAAACTAGATAATCATTCCCAGCAAATTACTACCTTTCTATTTATACCAAACATGACACAGTTCCTATGGATTATAGCATTTATGAGATATGAATAGGAAATAATATCATAAATGCTTCCCTAAATCCAGACAGCGTCACACAGGGCTCTTCCCTGCCCTTTGGGGGGCATGCCAGGCTCCCCCTGTGCCTCCCCCAGCAGGGAGGGCATTGGTGTAGTCCTGGGGTAGCCCTAAGTCGATTTAGGGCTACCCCACTTCTACACTGGCTTAATTCGACTTTAAAAAGTCGAATTAAGCCTTAAGTTTAATTAAATCTAGGTTTAATAAAGTCGACTTAATTTTCATTAAGTCGACTTTATTTTCCTTAAGTCGACTTAAGCAAGCTGCTTAAGTTGACTTAAGAAAACTGTAGTGTGGATGCAGGGTAAATTAAGTCGACTTAAGCAAGCTTAAGTCGAGTTAATTTACCAGTGTAGATGCAGGCCGTGTGTGGTCTCTGAAGTTGGACCACAGGGAGAACAGAGAGAAAAAAATAAGCCTTTTCAAAGTCTCTTGCCAAACTTTTTCAGACAGATCAACAGTTTTTGAAGAGCCAGGTTTTTGAAGCATGAGCTCACTTACTCTTCAAAATCAAATCTGACTCTGAGGTTTTATTAAAATAACTTTAGCTGCTTTCTTAGATCACCAAGCTGCCCAGTGCTTTTTTCAGGACTTCAGCTCATATTGATTTCTCTCCATATTTTTAAATAAAGTCACTAGAAGTGAATAACACAGTATCATTACCTCCATGCATAATTCAGCTTCTGTTGACACTGAAGGCATCTAGATAAAGGAAATTCTATTTCTCCCATTAGAACTTCTAAGGAGCTCATTTATAGTGAAGGTGAATAAAGTGCACTGCTGTTTGCTTTGGAAAAACAAGGAAGATTCCAACTTCCAAGCTTCCTTACTTGCTTGACTGTTGAACTTAAACCACACAGAATCTCTCTCTCACCTTTTGCTGAAGTCCTAGCTGTTGTCAGTTCTAGCAAACTATGCAGTCAAACTATTATACAGGTAGGAGAAAAATTCTTTCTATTCACAAATCTTGAACAACAAAGAAAATATGGTTAAATTGCTCTTTTTATTAAATCTGGGCTTCTCTTTTCTTTAAGCTGCCACATTTTAGTTTCCATTAATGTGTGTGTGTGTGTGGGGGGGAGGAATGTTCACTCTGAAATCTGAAGAGAATACATAAAATCCAGTTAGTCACTGTGGGAAAGATCCTTGGCTTAGACCATCCATTGATGGAGCCGCACTGATTTTCACCCTCCGTAGCTCTGATTCTGTGTCTGTCCATAAAGTGAGGCATGGTAACAACAGCATGTTGTCAGTTAATATAGCGTCATTAAGCTCATTAGATAAGAAACAGGGGCTTTGAAGAAGTCTCATTCAGACAATTACCCAACCTCTGCCAGAGGATCTATTCATAATTTTATTATTCCCTGATCTGATGGCACACCATGGTTCTATTTGGTAGCATAGACCAAACCTTACCTGTGCTCCTTAACCAAGCCTTGATGAGCCAAGAGTTTGAGAACAGAGCCGATGATTAAGGGTCTGTCTACACTGTAAACTAGAACATGATACAGGAGACAGCCACCTTGAGCCAGGTCTCTGGCACTGTTGTATGTGTAAAGTATGAGGCTCAGTATAGATCTTGCCCAAGAGCAGACAGGATTGCCAAATAATGTCTTAGGAATAAATGTTCCCTTCCCACGACTCTCTTTCTTTCCCACCCTCCTGCCCCCTCAAGGGGAAGAAGTATTTGGAAACTCTGTGAAAAGATGCTTGATGAACTTAGATATTCTGCTAAGTGGAGAGAGACCATATCAACAGAAGGGGGAGCCGAGTTAGTCTATTGCAGAAAAAAGGGAGAGCCGAGTTAGTCTATTGCAGAAAAACAACCAGAGTCCTGTGGCACTTTTAAAGACTAACAGGTGTATTTATCGCATGAGCTTTCGTGGGAGAAAATCCCAATTCGTCAGATGCTTTGAAGATGGGAAATTTACCACCGCTGCACGTCAAAGAGCGTACGAGTCAGCTTTCAACATCTGTAGAGCAAAGAGAGCTGTCGGGAAATTGGGGTCTTATTACCCATAGCTGCTCCCACAGGTGGCCTCTCCACCTGAGCCCTCCCTCCTCTCCAGAAATAAGGCACAATCAAGAGTCATGACTGTTTTCCTGACAAGCCTATGCCCTACTTGCCCTTTACACTAGAGCAGAAGTAGAGCCAGGATGCAGCCAAAGGGCCTTTCATTTGTCTGAAATCCATAAATTTAGGGAAAGACTTACTGCCCACTGCAAAAAAAGGAGAGAATGCCCCTCCCCCATCTCAATAACATAGATTAGTACTTATCTATCTGTAAAATTTTTATTTCTAATGCATACTGCTAATTAGCAATTGTACTGGCCCCTTGGGTCTTCCTATTAAGCCAAACACTTATTCAAGAACCTCTAAACAGCAAGATTTTATGAATCTTCCAAATCCAGTTTCCATTCCTCGCATTCCAGGTTTATTGATTATGCTTCAAGATTCTCAGATTGTCTGTTGGGCTTATGTTATTAGATACAGGTTAATTGAATAACTGTCATGAAGAAACTGATGCACTACTTCCTCGTGTCACTTAAATTGGGCTACAGACAGCTAAGAAGGGACAGCCATTACAAATGAATGTGATTATTTAAAATAATGAATGACCCAACCTTCCCAACCGAACTGTGGTGGGACTAGGAACATTATGGGGAAAATGGGTAACAAAAGTATCTTGGGCACATGAGATGAGTAAAGGCTTAATCCTGCATTTCCTGTTCACCTAGAACTTCCAGTTTCAATGGGAGATTTGAATGTACAAATTATTATTTTAGAGCAGTTTCTAGAGGCCCCATTTGAGATCAGGGCCTTATTGTGTTGGGCCCTGAACGAACGCATAGGAAAAGTCAGTTCTTACCCTGAAGAGTTTTTAATCTAATACACAATACAGGAAGGGTGGTGTGTGAGTGCAGCTCACACAGACACATCTGCTCAAAATAGCAGCGTAGCAGAGAGAGCATAGGTGCCAGTCTGGGCTAGCTGCACCACGGATGTACCTGCCTGGACCCCCGGGCCTGAGCTGCCACCCAGGCTACTCTCTTATTTTTAGCATGCTAGCTCAAGCAGAGCTAGCTCATGTATGTCTCTGCAAGCTGGAAGTCACACCCCCAGCTCCAAGTGTAGATGTAGGCAAAAGGAATGCAGCATCTGTCTCTGAATGGGTCAAGTGAGGAGTCTCAATACTTCAACTACTGTGCCTTTAACTCCTTGCACGTATTGTGTGTTGTTTGCCTTTACACTGCATCAGAGAAGGGACTCTGTCATTTGTTTTCCATGGTTCACCTTATACACCCCTCTGTGCATGCCTCCATCATGTGATGGAATTTAACAGCGGGGACCTGTTTGCAGGTGGGTAAACTATACCATGGAGAGGTCAAACTTCTTGTCCAAGAATCATATAGTGAGTTGGATCCAGGCTTGAATCCTGGCTGGTAGTTTTCTGGCTTTGCAGCCGTGCTACTCTGTCTCTATTGAATATAGCACACACAATGTCCTGTGAAATACAATCATATTCTGCAGAAGAGCAAGGAAATAAATTTAGGCAATGTGGTTCTTAGTTATGGGTCCAGACAGGTCAGGAGTCTTGTAAACAATTGTAGCATGACCAAAAAGCTGAATTTTCAGCTCCAACCTTTGTGGGTGAATCCACTCCACCCATATGTAGCAGAATTCCTTTGGGTGGCTGCATCTACACGGGAAAATTAAGTCAACTTAAGCTTGCTTAAGTTGACTTAATTTACCCTGCATCTACATTACAGTTTCGTTAAGTCAACTTAAGCAGCTTGCTTAAGTCGACTTAAGGAAAATAAAGTCGACTTAATTAAAATTAAGTCGACTTTATAACACCACCTTCCTATTAGACCTACGGCTTAAGTCGACTCCCTAGAGTCGACTTAAGCCAGTGTAGACGTGGGGTAGCCCTAAGTCGACTTAGAGCTACCCCAGGGCTACACCAATGCTCTCCCTGCCGGGGGGGCACAAGGGGAGCCTGGCATGCCCCCCCACAGGGCAGGGCAGAACCCTGCCCACCCTTCCCCTATGCCCTTCCAGGGTCCCTGTCCCCCTTTGCCCCATTGTACTCAAGTACAATGGGGCAAAAGCTGAACCCGCTGGCATTGGGCAAGGGGTGCCCCCCTGCCCCTGTGGACCTCCCCTAGGTCCCCCTAATCCCATAGAAGTCGACCTAGGCATCCAGTGTGGACACTTTAGGTCGACTTTTTAAGTTCCCCTTTAAGTCGACTTTATTTTTAAGAGTAGACACACTAAGTCAACTTAGTTAAAGTAGATTTAAATTAACAAGACTACCAACAAATCTGATCTCAGTGGCTGGAGTACAGATGGCTTGGGGTAGTAAAATCCAACCCTGTAACACAAGGTTAGGACCCAGGATTGTCCAGTGGCTATTGGAAAATCAAGTAAAGCTTCTCCCACTATTCATTAGTGTTGAGACTATTAGAACCCCTCACATGAAGATTCCTTGATGCCCCACCACTGGTCTTCTCCCCTGCCCAGTGCCATGAATGCGTTTCTTGTTTGGCCTACGAGGGGCTAGAGATAGCACACCTTTTTCTATTGTGGGATACAGGTGTCCCTGACTGGCTACTCCGTCCTAGGCCCCCCTTGGAGGTGGAGTTGCTCAATAGTCCTTGCAGTAGCTTTCTTCATTGGGGTGACCTTCAGCTTGTGTGAATGAATCTTAATAGGAATGGCAGCATTTCTGTTTCAGTCTATCCTTTCTAAGACAGTGGACACATTAAAGCAGGGGCACATGAGAATGAAAAGTACAAAACAATGCAATAAAAGCCTAGACTCTCATGATTCCTTCCCGTAACAAAGGGGTCAAGCCAGAAAGTATCTGTAACCCTGTTAAATTATTCACAAATTAATTAAAATATCCCCATTATTATTCTCCTGACCATTTGGCCCCTGTGATATTTACAAGTCACTCAGCAGCTATTTAGGAAGAGGAGGGCAATTAGCTTCCCAGGTCACAATGGTACAGTAGCCTTCTCTGCTATATAGCACCAGTGTGTCACACTGTGTGGAGCGGTTCAAGACTGTGTGTGTCAACCTCAGGGCAGACAGTCAGAAAGCCTTCAAGCTGGTGGTATGTTCTGTAATTAGATTTGACCAACCCAGCAATAAATGGGAACTCCTGAAACACCGTACTTGGGTATTCCAGTCTATCTTGTCACCCAGTCAAGCTGGAGAGATAGATAGTCAATCACACTAAAAATCACAGAATATGTAGGTTGCTCTGAGTCCCAAGAGACCAGCCACTTACCCCAGATCAATTTGTACCTTAGATCTAACACCAAAGACAATGCTGAAGTATGAGAAGCTAACACTTCCCACCTGATTCACCCCAAAGTACTTAGTATTGACTTGACTCTGCTTCCATTGAGGTCAATAGCAGTTGTACGATTGTCTTAGGCAGGAACTGACTTAGGCCAGTACTGAGTGCTTTTAAAAATTGCAGCCTGTATCTATAGCCAGCAGCAGTTCCCAAAATGTGGTGCATGGAACTGGCTGGTCATATGGTGAATACTGGCTCTCCTCATTTCTATCTGCCAGACAGCATTAAAAGAAGAACAGTATTCTCTATTAAAGTGCGGTCCACACCTTGGAAGAGTTTGAGAGACCTTGATCCACATGGTAAAAGCATCCTGATACAGCTGTGGTGAACCACTGTAGCTCTACTGAAGTCCAAAAAAGTTAACCTGGAGTTTCTGTTTTCTCGCATACGCAGCAAGAGGAGAGATGAGGGAACAGAAAGGTGGCAAATTCAAAGCTCATAAGAGGTAATGCTTTTCTCTAGAGGGCATAATTTGACTGTGGAACTCACTGTCACAGGACATCAGTGAGGTTAAGAGTCTAGTAAGATTCAGACAGAGAGAGCTGTTATTTATAGGGATACCAAGTTTAACCGGAGGTATAGTAGTTCATTTAATGTAAAGAGTATTGGAAAGAAGATAAAACCTCATGTTTGAGGGTTTAAGCCACTCTCTATTAGGGGTTAGGATGAACCCTTCATGGGTAGTAGATTATCCACATCTGCCTGCATCTGATTTTCTTGTATTTGTCTATGACGTAACCAGTACTGGCCATTATCAGTGAAAGCATATTGGACCAAATGGCCCATGGATCTGATTCATTCTGGAAACTCTTATGTCCCTAATAAGTGAATTGGGCTATGGCTGCTAAGGAGTAGGCCCTGTGTGAATGATTCATCCTGAGTGACAACATCATACGATACATCACGCTGGGCAAAGTTGTGTTCTTTTTCCAATGAATGTAGCTGGCAGCCTCTGAGGCCCAATTCCTAATAACGGTCACAGAAGAGAAGTGGCTCAAATGGTGTCAGCATAACTTCCCCACACCCACCTGTCTGTCCTCTACCACTGTCTTGGAGGCACTTCTGCTAAGGTGAAGTGTGAGACTGTTTGTGTGTTGGGGGAAGAGGGAGTTGATTTGGAGCTATTTCATTTCCATGATCATCCATTTAAACAGTGACTGTGAGCTGTCATTTTGATTTGTTTTTAATTATGACAAAGTATGTGCACACTGTCCTGTTTCCCAGACTGTTCTGCTACCATTTAGATGTCTCAGTAAAGTGGCATGTAATTTCCCACAGTGGTCAGCGCCCAGGAGCTATTACTGAGGATAAAAGAATCCCAAGCACCGGCCACTCCGTGTAAACACCTAAGAGCCCTTGGGGAGTAAGTTCTGAAAATAGGGCCCTCTTTTTTCTGGTGGCGTTGGTTTTTTTTACACTGACAGATTTAACAAACGTTAGGCATTTCTGTCATTCTCATCTATGTATATGAAGTGTGAAAATTAATTTTACTTGCTAATTGAATGACAATTGGTTTGAGGGTAGGAATTATCACTCAGGAAAAGAACATGGAAAAAATGTTGGGGTTTTAGAACAAGACTGCAGAAGAGGTGATATTGAGCATTGTTGGGGCAGATGGGAGGTTGGATGGGGTGGGCTTCGAGTTATTACAGGGAATTCTTTCTTGGGTGACTGGCTGGTGGGACTTGCCCACATGCTCAGGGTTTAATTGATCTCCATATTTGAGGTTTGGAAGGAATTTTCCCCCAAGGTACATTGGCTAGGGTTCTGGGGGGTTTTCTCCTTCCTCTGTAGCACAGGGCATAGCTCACTTGCTGGTGGATTCTCTGTGTCTTAAAGTCTTTAAATCATGATTTGAGGAGTTTAATAACTCAGTCATTGGTTAGAGGCTTATTGCAGGAGTAGTTGAGTGAGGTTCTGTGGCCTCCATTGTGCAGGAGGTCAGACTAGATTTTCATACTGGTCTCTTCTGACCTTAGAGTGTATGAGTGGGCATCCATAAAGGTGCATCTACACTGGCAATTTAGGTCAATTTAAGGAGGCTTAAGTCGACCTAAACAAAGCCATGTCCACACTGGGCTTCTATTAAATCAACTTAAGCAATTCCTTAAGTTGATTTAAGGAAAACTTAAGTTGACTTAATAACACCTTGTTTTAGGTCAATTTAAGCCTTAAATCAACTCCTTAAGTCGATTTACAGACAGTGTGGGTGGGGATTAGCGCCTAAATTGACTTCATTAAGACTACTTAAGGCGTTAAGTTGACTTAATAAGATCGACAAGGGGTTAGGTCTACACTAGAAAAGTTAAGTCAATTTTGTTAAGTCAACTTAATAAGGTCGACTTTAAGTCAATTTAAAGTCGACCTTATTAAGTTAACCTAACTTTTCTAGTGTAGACATAGCCTAAATTAGGGGGAAGGGAATTTTAACAGGAATCTTATGAACTCAGTTTTGTACTCACTGAAGAAAATGAATCTTGAGGCTTTTCATTAGCTGAAGGATTGGGCCAGACTATACACATAGCATCATCTGAAAAAATCAACTACTTACAGATGATAGATACCTAAGGGCTTGTCTACACTTCAATTTTGACAATGGCACAGCTGCAATGCTTCTGTGTAAACACCAGTAGGAGGGGTTATCCCATCGGCAAAGGTAATCCACTTCCCAGAGAGGCAATGACTAGGTTGATGGAAGAATTTTTCCATCAAGTTAGAACTGTCTACATTGAGAGTTAGGTTGGCTTTTAACTGAGTTGGGTATGGATGCATATTTTTCACAGCCCTGAGTGAGCAGCCCTAAATAAGGTTATACATGCGCAGCTCTAAGGAAGAAAATTGCCTCCATGTCAGTCAAGAACTCAGCAATGTAAAGAGCATTCTGAAGCCATAATAACCCAATGGGCAACATGCTGGTGAGATCACAATCTGTCCATACCTATCCAAGCCTGGGGCCAGGTGGAGAAAGCAGATCACTGCTGTCACAAGGGCAGCCCACTGCTGCTCAAGAACTGCAGATGAGCATAAGCAGTGATTTGGGGCAGTCTGGATAAAATTCAGTGAAGTTTTGCTTTTAGGGACAATAAAATCAATTGAGCCTGTTGGGAAATCCCAGGAGAGGACACCAATGCTGCTTAGGGTCACCTTGACCAAAACTGGTGTCAGGCCCACTTGCGCAAGGGAGTCTCAGCAGAGCTAAGAGAACAAATTCCACCAATCTATAGGCAAGTGCTTGTATTTCAGATTGTGTTCCATTGAATAATACTGAGTTCCTGTAAAAGAGACACTTCTTTCCTGCAGCACCAATGGAATTATAGGGCTCTGGCACTTGGTTCTTTCTTGCTGAGTTTTTCACACTTGCCTGATTTTCAAAGCAGCTGCAGTGCCCATTGACTTTCATGGCAATTATAGATGCTGAACCACTCTGAAAATCACGCCAATGGCTTTTTTCCCTTCTTTTTATATCTGTACTACTAAAAGTTAAGTGTATTGTTATGAATAACAATCTAGTGGTAAGAAAAGGCCACTGTAGTAACATATGGTTCGGAGATCTGCTGAGCCCCGTAATACGGCTGAAAGGTAAACAAAAAGGCATTTGAATTAAATGTTAAATACATTAATGAAAATGCAGAGCTAGTTGGGTTAGTAGGTATGTCCAGTCATTAAACACAAGGGAAGATGTCAGCATTTAAATGCAAAGCTGTTGGAAAAGCAGGCAAGAGATAATTATTTTAGATGAAAGCTACTGGAGCTCGTAAAAAGTGCTGAAAATCAATTTGTTTAGAGAGGAAATGGATTATGCATCCTTTGGTTTCACTGACAATGTTTTGGCTGCAGTATTGATTCAGATGCATATGAACTGCCAGTTCCAGGGGAAAATGTATGGTTGGAAAAAAAAATAGGGAACTCTGACCAAAACCATAAATTCAATTTATGAATTTCTCTTCCCATAGAAAACTCACTTCTTCTATGATGTTCACAATAAGGGAGTCAATATTTACCATCTTTATCTTCCTTACTGTGATGTAGATCTCATCTTACACCTTGGTTTTCCTCTAAAGAGCTGACAATCTATCTTTTTATTATATCTAAGCACAGTGTCTAGTGCGATGGGGGTCCCAATCCCTCATCAGAGACTTTAGGACAACCACGGTGCCAATAAAAAATAATATGGGCACATTCCAAACCTCAGCGGCCATGTGATCAGGGTGATTACTATTTATTGTGTGTAGTACAGTAACATATCCATATACAAAATTCCTACTCTTTAGAGCTTGCATTCTAAATAGACAAGACAGCGGAAGTGTGGGATTAAAAACAGAGAAGTAAATTCAGAGCGAGAAATAGAATCCAGGCTTTCTAACTTCCAGTCCGATGTCTGCTCTGTTAGGCTGCATCTACACTGGTAAATTAAGTCGACTTAAGCTTGGCTTAAGTCGACTTAATGTGCCCTGCGTCTACACTACACTTTGCTTAAGTCGACTTAAGCAACTTGCTTAAGTCGACTTAAGGAAAATAAAGTCGACTTAATGAAAATTAAGTCGACTTTATTAAACCGCCTTTCTACTCGACCTAAGGCTTAATTCGACTTTTTAAAGTCAAATTAAGCCAGTGTAGCCCTAAGTCGACTTAGGGCTACCCCAGGACTACACCAATGCCCTCCCTGCTGGGGGGGCACAGGGGGAGCCTGGCATGTCCCCCAAAGGGCAGGGCATGTGGGCATGGTGTGACACTGTCTGGATTTAGGGAAGCATTTATGATATTATTTTCTATGGATATCTCATAAATGCTATAATCCATAGGAACGATGTCATGTTTGGTATCAATAGAAAGGTAGTAATTTTCTGGGAATGATTATATAGTTTATGTCTAGGAATTCTATTTCGATTAGAAGTTAAGAATTTGATGTTATATCCATACTTTAACTTGTGTCATTCTGGACAAATGCCTTAGACGGGAGGGTGTGAACAACCATTGTCTCCTTAATGTTAAGGAATCTGCCAGGTGATATGGTACCAGGGAGTAAACTGATGAGCCATTAAGGACACAATGGTTGTCCAGAATGGCACAAGTTAAAGTATGGATATAACATCAAATTCTTAACTTCTAATTGAAATAGAATTCCTAGACATAAACTATATAATCATTCCCAGAAAATTACTACCTTTCTATTGATACCAAACATGACATAGTTCCTATGGATTATAGAATTTATGAGATATCCATAGAAAATAATATCATAAATGCTTCCCTAAATCCAGACAGTATCACACACAGGGCTCTGCCTTGCCAGGGTCCCTGTACCCCTTTGCCCTATTGTACACAGGGGGTGCCCCCCCCGCCACCGTGGACCTGCTCAAGGTCCCCCTAGACCCACAAAGTCGACCTAGAGCATCCAGTGTGGATGCTCTAAGTCGACTTTAATTTTAAGTGTAGACACACTAAGTCGACTTAGTTAAGTCGACTTAGTTAAGTCGACTTAGTTAAAGTCGACTTAAAAAGTGCAAGTGTAGACATAGCCTTAGAGTGTAAGACCCGAAGCTGAAGCAAACTAGGGGCAGTCCTGAGCAGTGGTCAGAGTTCTTGTAGAAGGCAGCAGATCCAGTCAACTGGGCTAGATTGACAGAATTGGTAGGAAAGGCTGTTGGTCAGAGGTGCTGTTTTAGTGATGTGCTATGGCATGGAAGCAAAGGATGCCAATGAGGGAGCTGGCAGGCCTGTTCAGGAAGGACAGGCACAGGAGAAAACTGGAGGAGTTGCACTGTGTGTACAAAAAACCTGTATGATTGCTCAGAGCTCCAGTATGAAACTGGAGAAAAGCCTGTTGAGAGTCACTGGGTTAAGTTTAGCGGTGAGAGCAACAGGGGTGATGCCATGGTGGGCGTCTGTTATAGACAACCAGAGTAGGAGGAAGAGGTAGATGAAGCTTTCTTCAGACAACTAGTGAAAGTTTCAGGATCACAGGACTTGGTTCTCATTCGGGACTTTAATCACCCTGACATATGCTGGGAGAGCAATACAGCAGAGCAACAGACAATACAGGACATTTTTGAAGTGTTGCAGACAACCTCCCAGTGCAAGTGATGGAGAAACCTCCTCGGGGCCATGCTCCTCATGACCTGCTGCTCACAAGTAGGAAAGAATTGATAGGGTAGATAGAAGTGGGTGGTAATGTGGGCAGCAGTCGCCATGAGATGGTTGAGTTCAGAATCCTGACAAAAAGAAGAAAAGAGAACAGCAGGATATGGACTCTAGACTTCTGAAAAGAAGACTTTGACTCCTTAGGGAGCTGATGGGCAGGATCTCATCCTGGGAGATTAATATGAGGGGAAAAGAAGTCCAGGAGAGCTGGCTGTATTTTAAAGAAACCTTATCGAGGGTGCAGGAACAAACCATCCTGATATGCGGAAAGAACATCAAATATGGCAGGCAACCAACTTGCCTTAACAAAGAAGTCTGCAGTGAGCTTGAACACAAAAAGGAAGCTTACCAGAAGTGGAAGCTTGGTCAAATGACTAGGGAGAAGTATAAAAATACTGCTTGAACATGCAAGAGTGAAATCTTGGAGGTAAAATCACAATTGGGGTTGCAGCTAGCAAGGGACATGAAGGGTAACTGGGGTGGAAAAAGCTGAAGTGGTCATTGATTTCTTTTTATTTTTTGCCTCTGTCTTCACAGACAAGGTCAGCACCCAGTCTACTGAACTGGGCAGCACAGAATGAGGAGGTGGTGAACTTCCCTAAGTACTGAAAGAAGAGTTTCAGGACTATTTGAAAAGGCTAGAGAGGCACAAATCCATGGGACCCAATTCAAGGAGTTGTCTGATGTGACACCAGAGCCATTAGCCATTATCTTTGAAAACTTGTGGCGATTGGCCCTGACCATTAGGAAAAGGCAAATATAGTGCCCATCCTCAAAAAAATGAAGGAAGGGGATCTGGGGAACTACAGAACAGTCAGTCTTATATTAGTCCCTGGAAAAATCATGGAGCAGGTGCTCAAGGAATCCATTCTGAGGCACTTGGAAGAGAGGAAGGTGATCAGGATCAGTCAGCATGGACTCACCAAACACAAGTCATGTCTCATCAACTTGATTGCCTTCTACAAAGAGATGACTGGTTCTGTGGATGTGGGGAAAGCAGTGGGCATCATAAACCTTGACTTTAGCAAAACTTTTGATAGAGTCTTCCACAGTATTCTTACCAACAAGATAAAGAAGTATGGGTTGCAAGAATGAACTATAGGACGGACAGAAAGTTGGCTAGTTGGTGGGAGAGGGGGGTTGTTTGGTTTTTTTTAGTACTGCAGTTTCGTTAAATAAATAAAAAATTGCTGACTCTAATCAGAGTTAATCAGAGTTCAAGAAGGAACAGTGGTACACTCTGTGTATGGTAATAGACTGAATGTTGTGTGGAGTTTATAATGCAAGCCAGCAGCCATGGAAGATCCCAACCTGAGAACACAATTGTGGCCAACTTGTAAAAACCAACTAATGATTCTGAGCACTTCATGTTTCATATTTGCAGTCTCAGAGAGTCTTCCAGGGGTCTGGCTTTCAGGAAGTGTTGAGCATCCACCTCATGAGAAGTCAGATTCCTTTAAGGTATTGCTAAAATAACTTGGTACTTCTGAAAATGTTGGCCTGTCTTTCCCACATGTCATCATACCTCTCTGATAGATTCTCTGACAAGGCACTGGGTGAGCTAGGTAGCAGAAAACAAAGAGGGAAAGAGAAATACAAGGTGACAACAAAGTGTATATTGTAATATCCTATCAGAGGTTTAGGTGGAAGAACTAAGCTGACCAAGAAACCAACTGGCCAATGTGTATTACATGGCACCCTCTGTGCCTGATTCAGAGAAGATATGAGACTGTTACAGTCCCAGCTAGAAAGTCTCTCTCTTTAGCTCAAGCTGTAGTGACTCCTGATTTCAGCTCTGGAGGTTCCTTGTACATTAGCAAGGATGACAGCTCTCACAGACCCCATAATTGAATAACGAGGATGATTTAGCAGCATTTGAAGAGGAAGCATCTCCCTCAATGGTAGGGAACCCCAACCTCCTTTCAGCATGGCAACTGACTTTGAAGCTGTACTAAGAGATATTGAGCAGGATTCACAACTGCCTAGGCTGACAGGATCTATCACGTAAAGCTCTTCTTTGGGTTCATGTGGGGACCCACCAATAGCAGTGTATCGATCCAGGCCCATGATCTGTACACTTGGACGAAGGAATAGTTAAAGGGTAACTAAAGGACAAGAACTTGATGTGAGAAAAATAGCTGAGGCGTGGGAAATCAAGGAACCAGTCTGGTAAACAAAAACATGGCGCGCCCGCGTGCCAAGGGACTGTAGCCAAATGACCGGGTCAGGGACTAAAAAAATTGCTAACTTGGATGTAAGCCTGGTAATATAAAAAGCTACTAAGTGCACAATCTGTAGGGTATAAAAATGGCTGTAACCTGCTAATAAAGTAATTTTGTGCTTACCTTAGCCAGGGTCCATGCCTTCATACACCACAGGTTCATTTATGCCAAACAAATTAGAAAAGTTCCAGAGGGGTAGCCGTGTTAGTCTATTGCAGAAAAACAACAGAGTCCTGTGGCACTTGTAAAGACTAACAGATTTATTTATCACATGAGCTTTCACAAAGTGGGATTTTCTCCCATGAAAACTCATGTGATAAATAAATCTGTTAGTCTTTACAAGTGCCACAAGATTAGAAAAGACTCTGTAGCCCGTGTGCTCCAGCTTTCACCAGCCGAGCATCTACCACATAGTGCAGGTCAGCACTGTACTACGTGCAATTGCTTTAATCAGCTCTGCAGTGGAGTTGGCCAATCTAGTTATACAATAATCAAGTTGGGCTACATCACTGTACCCAATTCCTGTGGCAGAGAACCTTATGATATTAAATATCTCCTGTGATGTTCAGCTGTCTGATCATTATTGGTCTTCCAGAGATCTGGCATGTCTGCCAATAAGGTGGGGAGCAGACTAGTACATTGACATGGCAAGAAGTTGACTTTGAATAGGTTCTCCTATGAGACCTCTCCAGCACATCACTGCAGGAGTGGATTCAGAGGTTGCACCATTTGTCTTTGTAAATAGCATGGTGCTTGCTTTTTTCTCCCCAGCCTGGTCTGTGCACTGGGAGGAACTCAGATCTCTCCTTGGAAGTCACATTCCCATTTTGGATAACTATCTAGTATCTTTGTAATGCATACAGTTCTAGCAATACCTTGAAGCCTGGCCCTGTACCCTAGGTTACTAGAACTTGAATGCCAGCTATTTAACTGTACGCAGCTGTGGCATGTCGTTCCCAGATTATTATAGAGACAAGGTAGGTGAGGTATCACCTTTCATTGGACGAACTTCTGTTAGTGAAAGAGACACACTTTCAAGTTCACACAGGCTGCATCTACACTTGAAAATTATGTCGACTTAAGCTTGCTTAAGTCAACTTAATTTACCCTGTGTCTACACTACACTTTCCTTAAGTCGACTTAAGCAAGTTGCTTAAGTCGACTTAATGAAAGTTAAGTCGACTTTATAAAACCTCATTTTAATTTGACCTTTTTCAAGTCGACTTAAGTCAGTGTAGACCTGGAGTAGCCCTAAGTCGACTTAGGGCTACTCCAGGACTCCACCACTGACTTCCCTGCCGGGGGGGGGAGGGCACAGGGGGAGCCTGGCATGCCCCCCCACAGGGCAGGGCAGAGCCCTGCCCATCCTGTCCCTATGCCCTGCCAGGGTCCCTGTCCCCCTTTGCCCCATTGTACCCATGTACAATGGGGCAAAGGCTGAGCCCCCTGGCACTGGGCAAGGGGTTCCCCCACACCCCCGTGGATCTGCCCTAGGTCCCCCTTGCCCCTAGAAGACAACCTAGGCATCCAGTGTGGACGCTCTAGGTTGACTTTGTAAGTTTCCCCCAAAGTCGACTTTAAATTTAGGTGTAGACGCACTAAGTCGACTCAGTTAAGTCGACCTAAATTTACAAGTGTAGACATAGCCACAGAGCTCTTCCACACTGAAAACTTATTCCTAACCAGAAGAAGAGGTCTCTGTAAACTCAAAAGTTTGCCTCAGTCCCTAACAGATATTTGTTCCCCACTTCCTCCAGCTTCCATAGCGTTTTGAGCACATACATCAGTGCTCTCTAGCCTTGTCTTAAACAACACACAGCAGTGATCAGTTATGGTCTCTATTATTATGATTGCTGATGTGGGTTATGGTCATAGCTGGATGCTTCAACCAAGAACACAGCCCTACTATGTAGACCTGTACATACGCATAGTAAAAGACTGTCGATGCCTGGAAGAGCTTACAGATTGAATAGACAAGATGAATTTATAAGGGTGTAGAGGGGGACAGCACAATGAATTTTGCTTATGGTAGTAAATTTGGTTAGAGGAGCTTCAGCATATAGGGAGGTCGGTACAGGCTGTCTTTACAGCATTTATTACATCACTTTCCTTGTTTGGATTGTTTTACTTCTTGGGCTAATCATTGTGATTAAAAAAAAACCCAAAAACCTTTTACAGTGACAGAAGGTGTCAATGCCAGGCCCCACAGGGCTCCCAAAGCCATAGTTCCAATCTTGTGGCAAGGACCCACCAAATTACCGAGCACTAGTTGGGTAAACTAAATCAATCCATAGATCAGGCAACACACCCTGGATTTGATCAGACTCCCACTCATTTCAGTGCAGCCTGATTATGTCCTGAGTGTCTCTGGCTGAGATCTGCAAAAATCCTTAGGCCGTAAAGTACTTCAATTAGACACCACTGACATTTGCAAAACTGCCTCTCAGCTGCTACCTAGCCCCACATGTGCCATCCCCCTAAAACCTAAATCCCCACTTGTCAGCATTTGCAAAACTGTCCAAGCCTGATATTAGCCCACAGTTAATGTGAGCTTAGTGCACTAGGCTGAAGGCGGGGGCCCCCAGAGCCAGATTCTCACACTAGAAGGGGGGGCGCTTATCTCACCAGGGAGGCTCACTCTGAGCACCCTGAGACATAATAAGCAACAGATCTCACAGCCGGCGCCGCAGAGTGAGCCAGCAGTAGACAGAAGCAGCACAGTGCCAACATAAAAGACAGCTGGGGCACAGGGAAATGTGGGGCGAGAGTTTCAGCTGCAAGGGCCTGGGATACCTATGTGACTGACATGGTTCTACTGCCTAACTCCAAGAAAGTGCATACAGGTATATGCCCACTCTGTACCTGGGGAGAGCTTTAGAAATTGAGATAGACCCTAGTCTGACCTTGGCATGCCTATGAAGAACTCCCCCGACTGTACATATTTAAAGGGACAGCTGGAGCCGGCGGGGGCCCCTGCCTCACTCCAGCTGTTTAAAGGGAGCTGTGCTCCCTCCTGGTCAGAACTATGGGTCTCCCTTGTCCCCAAGACCCGCGCTCCAGCTGCAGCAGCTGAAGCGCGGGTCCCGGGGACAAGGTACCGGGATCTGAGTGGTCCCGGTGAGAAGGGAGTCCTGAGGTCTCTTCTTGATGGGATCCCCGCTCCAGCTGCCCGCTGCTGAGCAGCTGGATCATGGGTCCCAACCCGTGCTCCAGCTGCTCAGCAGAGGGCAGCTGGAGCGTGGAACTCTAGCTCTTTCTCCTGGCCTGGACCACTCAGGTCCGGGGAAGTTGTCCCCAGGACCCCAGTGGTCCAGGCTAGGAGGATTCCCTTTTGCCCAAGACGTGGGAAGTCCCAAGAAGAAGGGAGCCAAGTGGTCCTGGGCAGAAGGGAGCTCTTCACTCCCTTCTCCCCAGGACCGCTCAGGGGCTTGTTCCCCCGGGGAGAGCCAGCCCCATGCAGGGCTCTCCCTGGAGCAAACAAGTCGACTTAGAGAGTCCAGTGTGGACTCTCTAAGTCAATTTAGTAAGGGCCCCTTTAAGTCAACTTAGGAGTCCAGTGTGGACTCTCTAAGTCGACTTAATAAGGTCAACTTAAAGTTGACTTATTAAAGTCAACCTTTTTAAAGTCAACCTTAATTCCCTAGTGTAGACATAGCCTTTGTTTGTCTCATTATATTACGAGTTGACCTAGGTCAAACAAAGCCTCCAGGAGAACTGAAAGTGAAATACACATCTTCTGAATTCTAGTCCAGTGCCTTAAGCACAAGACTATCCATTCTTTCTTGGTCTTAATAAGAATTTTACTACTTCCTTTGGGAGACTCTCTGATAATTCAATAGATCTCCCATCAAGACCTTTCCTCTGACAACCACCTTATTTTCCTTTTACTGAATGTTACCCCCTTGCTCCTGTTTATAGCCACTTGGATTAATCTAAAGAGTTGCAACAATTTGAGATTACGCAGGGCGTTAATGTAAGGATCAAATTACGTCTTGGTACCAATAACTTGCTATGGTAGGAGAAGTTGGTCTCTATTAGTCCTATAAGAGGGTGTGAAGTCCAGTGCACCTGTGACTGACTACCAGTTGTCCAACTAGGCTTAAAGGAAGGTAGAGATAGGAGAAGAACTGAAGTAAACAAGAGGCTCTGGTAAGAGACCTACGACTGGGAGAATGAGTTGGACCTCAAAATAAGAGCCAGGTGGCTAAACTCCAGCTAGGAAGGGTTGGGAGCAATGGATTTGTGGAGAACAAAGTGAGAGCGAAGAGCCTTAAGATAGAAGTTGCTAAAGCTGAGTCAGAACATTTGTGTTGTGGTGGTGGACTTTATTTTGGGAACTTGAGGATCCTTCTGAGGGTGGTGTTAGCCATGAAAAAAAATATGTGGAATTTTTAAGGGACCCCACATACAGGAGATACAGGCAAAGGGCTGCAGGAGCCAACCCTTGCCATGAGTCAGTGCTTAGGTGGCAGCTGTCCTGTTACAACCTCCTATATGTACTGTTTCCAAAACCTCTCCTCCAGCTAATGCTAAAAGAAATGTTGGTGGGGTTTAGAACTGACAGCAGGAAATTGCAGAGAGATTCAGCCTTTCTCCAGCATTACTTGTAATGTTTTCACTGTGCCACAATAATGTAAATTAGACTGTTGGGGATAGAAACCTGCAGATCTATTTACTACAAAAATAACCCTTACCTAAGAAGAAAGCAAATAAGAATGTGTTTGTGCTTAGAAGTTGCAAATTAGCTCCATAGAGTTATTCCCACTGATGCGGGATAAGTGTCTCATCCTTAATTATCTTCATTTAAAAATGCTGTTCATAAAGCCAAGTCTAGTTGGGCCATGTAAAATTCTCTGACCTAATTGCAAAATAATGGGCTTGATTCTTTTCTTAGACACATCTTACCTCAGTGTAACTCCACTGATTTCAAATTCCAAAGGGGTAGCCGTGTTAGTCTATTGTAGAAAGACAACAGAGTCCTGTGGCACTTTTAAAGACTAACAGATTTATTTATCGCATGAGCTTTCATGGGAGAAGATCCCACTTCGTCAGACGCTTTGAAGATAGGATATCACATGAGCTTTCGTGGGAGAAGATCCCACTTCGTCAGCATCTGACGAAGTGGGATCTTCTCCCACGAAAGCTCATGCGATAAATAAATCTGTTAGTCTTTAAAAGTGCCACAGGACTCTGTTGTCTTTCCACTGATTTCAGTGGAATTACTCCAGCCTCTAACCAACATGAAAAAGAAGGCTAATCTGGTCCAATATACTGAACACTTATTATGGTGGAAATCAAATTTGATATGCTCTTTGATCTGTATGCTGAACTCCATTCAGAATTGTCCCATCTCATGGGAATAACAACAGCCAATCTAAACCGCTGTACTTAAGTTCTTTTGTTCTGGGTAGGTGGATGATATAAGGGACTCCTTCCATTCAAAAATTGTTGGACAGGACTCAATTCTGAGTGAGTTTAAATCAGTGGAAGATTGTCCACTGGTTTCTATTGGATATGCCCTCTGTTCCAGCAGTGGCAGATGTTCACATGAACCAGTTCCTTGGAATAATGATTTGTAATCTGTGAAATTGTCACTTCTAATTTCTGTGTTGTGTTCTAATTGTCTGAGGCAAAATGGCTATGTCTACATTAGGAAGGGTTAGGTCGCCTTTGTTAAATCGACTTAATGAGGTTGACTTTAAGTCAACTTAAAGTCCACTTTATTAAATTGACTTAACAAAGTGGTGTCCATGGACGTGGACTAAGTTCACTTTTTTAAGTTGACCTAACTGCCCTTAGGTTGACTTAACAAAGTGGACTTAAGTGTCCACACTGGGCTTAGGCTGACCTAAAGAAGGGTTAGGTCGACCTACCCGGAGGTTCTTTAGTAAGTCGACTTAAGGGATTTCTTAAATCGACTTAATGTAAGCCTGGTGTCGACGTGGCTTGGTTTAAGTTGACTTAAGCCTCCTTAAGTTGACTTAATTTAGATTCATAGATTTCAACGTCAGAAGGGACCAGTATGATCATCTAGACTGACCTCCTGCCAAATGCAGGCCTCAAGACCTCACCCACCCACTCCAGCAATAGGCCACCAACCTATGACTGAGTTATTTACCTCCTTAAATCATCATTTAAGGACTTTAAGATACAGAGAATTCACTGGTAAGTGAACCATGCCCTGTGCTACAGAGGAAGGCGAAAAAATTTGCCAGTGTAGAAATAGCCAAGAAGAGAGATAGAGTACGAGAGAGAGAGAGTTTGTGGGTTCAATATTACTTCCTCAGCTTGTGCCTACTGATTTATGAACATTCTGCTTCCAGTGGATACACTGATATATTATGAAATGTTTGCAGCTACTTCAAGAGGACTAATTTTCTCTTTATTGTATTACCTCAATTGAATTTCAAATGAGTTTCAAACTGTCAGGAGGGCGTTCGGTTTACAATTATCTCCAATGTTTCTTTCATATAACAGAGTCTACAGCTATGACACCAGAATCCACAGCAAAAAAACAAAAAAAACAGTTAAGCCAACTTTATATCACATTTAAAAGTGAGGAACATGTTGCACTGATAACGTCAATTCATTCCAGCAAGTTCAAAAGGGCTCAGTGTATTCGCAGAAAATGTCAACAATGTGGCTAACCCAAAGCTGAAATCTCAGTGAAGCAGTCACACTTTTACAGGCATAATAAAACTATGTACATGACAGCTGTAATATAAAAGTTCAATTAGTAGGTAGTAGAGATTTTAATAACTTTTACATTCTTCCTGGCCTCCAATGGATACATAACACTTCATGTTTCATGTTATTTATAGAATTCCTGGATCACTGAACTCTGAAGGAGAGAGAGAGTTTGAATCTGAGCCCAGACTCCCAAGTTTTCCAGTTAACCCCTCTCTTAAGGATGGATAAAACCTTTGGATCTGAAAGCGCCTAGATCTTGGGCAACTGGAAATATGAACCTGGATGTGAATTTTGCCACTTCTGGTTTGTTTAGTGTTTGTATAGTTACTGTATCCTGCCAAGATGCTTTGATTTTTTTAAATTGTATTTGTTACATACAAAATTAGAGCTTCCGTTCTCCAGTATGTTAAATTTGCTTTGTAATTTTTCCTTTGGTGCAAAACAGACTTAAACTAAGTGGATCCATTCATTTGAAAATGTTTGCCTAATATGATCCTTCCATATGATGGTGCAAAGATGCAAGTCAGTGAAAGTTTGCTTTGTTTCCAGTATTCATCTTTTTCTCAATAGTACATTCCTAAAACTATCCAGTGAACACTGTGAGAATGGTGTCCACCCGTATCTCAATATTATTCAAAAGGCTTACAGCAAAAGATTGACTCTATCTTCTGTGTGACCAGCATTCTACTCTGAGGCTATGTCTACACTTGCTAAAATTAGTTCAAATTAGTTAGTTTGAACTAACTAATTTGAACTAATTTTAGTTAGTTCGAATTAGCTTAATTCAAACTAGCATGGCCACAGTGGAATGTTAATTCGAACTAAGCAAGCACTTGCTTAGTTCGAATTAGCGATCCCCATTCATTTTAATGGCCAGTTAATTCCAACTAAGAAATTAGTTTGAATTAACATGGCCACATTGGTTAATTTGAACTAGTTAGTTCGAATTAACCCCTTAGTTTGAATACCCTATTCAAATTTATTAATTCGAATTAAGGAAGCCCTTAATTCAAACTAACTAAAGCCTAATGTAGCCATGGCTTTAGTTGCCAGTGTAGACATAGCCTGAGAGTCTGTCTATTCAACACTGTTATCTGTTTCACCAACTAATCACTTGAGTTAAATGAACCATTAACCTATAGTATAATTTTTGGAACCATGGAATCACCAAGTTTATTTGGATGGCTACTATTTACATTGTTCATATGACTGGGAATATTTCCTTACAAAAAATGGAATCCTTTTACTACTGATGATGAACAATGAATACTTATATTTAAAAAAAAATAAATTTCAAAGTGTTTTTCTGTTTTTGAAGTAATTTAAAAAAAAAAAAAAACATTAGATGGAGAGTCAAAGTTTTTGCTTTTTTACATTTCAATTTATCACACAGCAAAACCAAAATGAAACCATTTTGCTAACGAATACATTACCAGGATTTCAGTAAACAAGGAAGTCCTATCGAGAATTCATTCAGGAAACAAACAAAAATGTACGAAAAGCCTGGCTTTCTTTGAAAAATGAAATATTGCAATGTTGTGGAAAATATCAAACATATTTTAATAATTGTTTTCTAAAAAGAAAAAGCTTTCAGTTTGAAAAAAAATTAACAATGGAGTTGCTCACAGTATATCTCTGACTTGTATATGGTACTTGCTCATAAGAATGGCTATACCTGGTCAGATCAAGGGTCCATATAGCCCAGTGTCCTATCTTCCGACAGTGACCAATGCCAGGTGCTTCAAGGGGAATGAATAGAACAAGTAATCTTCAAGAGATCCATGCCTTTTGCCATTCTCTGGCTCTGACAAACAGTAATCCCTGCCTATCCTGGGTAATAGACAGGATGGACCTATCTTCCATGAACTTATCTAGTTCTTTCTTGAACCCCATAATAGTCTTGGCCTTCACAACATCCTCTGGCAAGAAGTTCCACAGGTTGACTGTGCATTGTGTGAAGAAATACTTTCTTGTGTTTGTTTTCATCCTGCTGTCTATTAATTTCATTGGATGACACCTAGTTTTTGTGTTATGCTCAACACCTTGACTGAGATTTTGTGCTGAGTTTCTTAGGGCTTCTAGTTCTGCAATGGCACTTAGTGAAGATGTTACCCCTGCCAAAAGCAGCTTCACCCATCAGCGTAGGTAACCCACTTCACTGAGAGGTGATAGCTAGATTGATGGAAGAAGCCCTTTCCACATCCATGAGTGATGTGGTTGTACTAACATAACTCTAGTGTAGACAAGGGCTTAGACTCTCAGCATTGTATTCACCAACCAAGAGCAAAAGTAAGTAAGGTGGCTTTAAACCGTCTTGGCCCCTGCCCAATCCTGGGCTGTTTAAGCTGCAGCTTCCCCTGTCATAATATCATAGATTAGGTTTGGAAGGGACTTCAATGGGTCACCTAGTCCAACCCCAGCTCAAAGCAGGACCAACCCCAACTAAATCATCCCAGCCAGGGTTTTGTCAATCCAGACTTGAAAAACCCACTAAGGATGGAGATTCCACCAGGTAATATACACAGGCCTCCAGCGCTTTCTATAAATTATGGCAACCTCCCTTTATCTGCTCTATGGGCTGCCATGATGCCCAGAATCTCTACAGTGCTCTTTGCTTTTCTCCCTCTCCTGGCTTGCCACTCTTTCTGCCAGCTTCACCTGTGGTACACTGCTATACCATGGTTTTTGAGTTAGTCTCAGACAAAATGCTTTGGGGCACCATAGTGCTATTACTAGAGTAATCTTTCTTCAGCTGGACATGGAGTTTTTAGACCACCTTGAAATCACTCTAATCTTATTACAGACAGCAAAAGGGCTTGAGTGAGAGTAAGGATCTCACCCTAGCCCTTCACACATTTGAATAATGCAGATTAATAGCCATGCAAGTTAATGGAGCTACAATGACTTACCTCGGTTAGGACCTGTTACTAATCTAGATATAGTCATGGGATAGGAAGAAGAATACAGAAAGAAGAAGAATACAGAAGAATACAGAATATATCCACATGAATATTGCCTGCCTGTCTGAGCTCTGACTGGAGTGTCTTTATTCCTGGATCAGAGATCAGCTCCAAGAAGACACAACTTGATTTCCAGATCCCACAGTTGACCTTGTGAAGCTGGCAGACAGAGAAATCATTTCTTGACTCGGAACTTGAGTCCATTTGAGTCTGCTGGTCATTGGGAGAGAATAAATATGTACCCTAACAACTGGTATTTGAGTCACTTCTCAGAACATAACTGGACTTGAACATTTTTGTTTTAAAGCCGCGAGTTAAACACATACACAACCCCCTACCAGTCCAACATAATCAACAGTTACAGTAAATATTTGGGCTTATTCCAAAATAAACATGACTATCTGTCCCTGTACAGAGCTCCATGGCAACTTGTAGCAAACTGAACTTTTTCTGGCTCATCAGTTCACTGTGCAAAATCTATATGTGTGATGGCAGATGGAAATAAAGTGAGGACCTTGGCTGTTTATCAGACAGTACATTCTGTCGACTACTAAAGGTCTTTCATTTGGAATCTTTCAGCAGAAGTACAGCATTAGAAGAACGGGTTTATTAGGGAATCAGTTTACAGCTGGGTAAGAAATGCTATTCTTCATTGCTACATTGAATCTCACTTCTTTATTACTAGCCTCAGGGTTTGTCTACACAAGGATGCTCTTGGAAATTACACCAAATTAACTAAAGGTGTAAATTTAAAGTAGATTAGTTAAACTACATTAAAGCACTGTGTGAACATTCTTTCAGTATTTGTTACCTTAATTCAGTTGTGCTTAATTCACTTTGAAAGTGAATTAAACTCAACTGAATCAAGGTCACTATAATTCTGAAACAGTGTGCACACAGCAGTTTAGCCCACTTTTAATTTGTTTTGAAAACTAATTCTGATTGTCCCCACGAACAAGCCCTCAGTATACAGATGGTAGAATACTGAAACAATGGTTACACACATCTACTGACAAAAAAATTGTAAGCTCATTAGCAGAGTTGCATTTCTCATGAACTTTCACTCAGGCATCCAGAGCTTGCTGTGCTATTCTATACACCTGTGGCACGGATGCAACATCCATTTGAACAACATATTACTTACATGGGCTGGGAGCTGTCATTCTTGTCAATTGCTGTGAAATTGGGCTGCTGCCCACCACCTAAGCTCCTGTTTGGACCCAGGCAACTCCCAGGGTCCTTGTTCCATCCCTGCTGAGAGCCTGGTCATCTGCCCAACTCCACATGGGGGGCAAGGAGGCAAAAGCCCAACATGGTATGAGGAGGTGAGCTTCTGGGTGGCTTCCCCACTTCTGGTGGGGAAGAAGCAGCTGAGAGTGGGGGAGAGGGGTCTGGGTTCCACACAGGGAAAGCAGGGTGCAATGGAGCATGGAGCCTGTGGGGAAGCCTGACTCCTGGGAGGAAGATGCAAGCAGAGCTGAGAGGCTGGCCTCTCAGCTCCCTACTCAACCCCTCTTAGGTCAGTGGAAGTGTGATTGGTGAGGAAGTGCACCACTACCCGAATGAGACTCATGGACATGATCCGCTCCAGTAATTACTGATGTAGCAGTAAATCAACAGTCAAGTGACCTTTTTTAGTGTTGAAATGCCCTTAAACGCAATGAGAGAATTATTCCACTCTGTGCCTGGGGATGTGTTTATTCCGTAAGTTGTTTTAAAATCTATTCTGATAAGACACTCATGAATTCATGCTGGCAGTCTGGAAGACGCTATCCAAGCTGCCTCAACCCTGATCTAGATGGACTAATTTTGGATGGCGGTAGCTTAATTCAACCTCTGTGGTCTAGCTGATCTTTGACCTTTCTTGGATAGGCGTGGTGGTAATTGTGATACCAGTGGTTTTGATATGGGAGTGAGAGAAGCTCCTTATTTCACATAGGCCACCAAACAGCCATCTAATGGTCATGACCTTCAGTCATTGCTGAGCAAGGCCGGCTTTGAAAGTGTGACTTAGAAACAAAAAAGGATCTGCAGTCAATTACTGCTCTCTGAAAGTAGCCAGACATAACTTAGATAGACCCATACTGCTATGGTGGTTTATGCCAACATGCTGCTCTCTAACGGCCTGAGCCAACACTAGTAGCAGAGGTGGCTTTTGGGGTAGGCGAAGCAGGCGCACGCCTAGGGACCCGAGCTACAAGGGGCCCCATCACCTACCCCAGAAGTCACATCTGCCTTGGTCTGCAGCAGGAGGAGAAGCTGGGCCAAGGGGCCAGGCTGTGTAGGGGGAGCTGGGGCCAGTGTGGTGGGGGAGGCAGGGTCACAGAGGGGGCCCTGCAGGCCTATAGTGAGCCTTGTGGACCTATAGGGGACCCCACAATGGGCCTTCGCCTAGGGCCCCCAATAGCCAAAGGCCGCCTCTGACTAGTAGAGGTCAGAATCTTTCCCTTGAGTTCAGTGGGACTGGATTAGATCCTACATAGCTTCTTTTGAAAAGGGATAGCCATAAATGAGTGTGATTTGAAGGCATGGCAACGGCACGGTTAATAGTTAAAGTAAACTTTTATCAAAGAAGAACAAAGGGAAAACGTCAGTTATTTCAGTCAGAACAGTAGGTCATCACTAATGAATTCAGACAGGGAAACTGTTCTAGTCAGAGTCAGTTTAGGTTCAGTTGGAGCTTTATCTGAGAGTTATTCCTGAGAAGACAGGAAATAAATAACCTACATAAGAAAGAGGTCTGAACAGATGGTGAGGGACTGTAATTTTATTAGCTATTTAGATGGGAGCTTGGCAAGAAGCGAAGACAATCTGTAAGGGTGAGTTAGGGCTTTTTTAGAAGTGAGGGGGAAGTATCTTTGTGATATTTAAATGAGTATCCAGAGAACATACAACCATGGAGAAGTGGAGCTGATGGCTACAGAGAGATACAACCGTGACCCGCTTTGTATCAGTTTCCTCCATTTCATTCCTCACTGAGAATCCCAAGGAAAAGGAGACTTGTGGGTCCTTTTACATAGCAGATAAAATTGCAGTGACTGAAAGATGAGTTAGAGAAAATTCAAATAAGTTGCAACTTTTTAACAGTAGAGCAGATTACTTGGGGAAGTAGCTATTGGAAACCTTTCTACAAGATACGGTCTAGGTCAAGATGTAGGGCTTCCTAGATTTCATGGACATAGCAGAGAAGAATAAATCTCTCTATTGGATGAACTACTTTGACCTGTTAAACAGGAGGTCAGACTCTCTGTCTCTAGATCTGTGTGAAATTTTAAATAAGTCTTCGTGTAAGGCCTCATTGTCTTTAGTCTAGTGTATAAAGAACTACATTGGAATTCATGAGATTTCGCTTTCTTCTTTGCTCTACCACTGGCCTGGTGGATGGTCTCTTCTCTCTGAACCTTTGTTTGCCCTTCCTCTTTTGTCTGTCTCGTCTCTTCAGCCTAAAAGGTCTTTGGGACAAGGAGTATCTGTGTGTATGATGTCTAGCCCAATGGGGCTTCTAGGTATTACTATAATATAAATAATAAGCCAGAGAATCTACAGCTAGAGGAAAGTAGATCTGATGTTTACTGAGGGCTACCACAGAGGTAACATCTCTTGGCATCTTAGTTCTACATTAAGAAGAATCAGACACACAAGCACGAGTCCCCAGAGAACTACTTTCATTTGTTTAAAGATATTTTTCAATTTTAATTCAGATTAATAGGCATTTTTCACTAACATTCTGTTAGCCACAAAAATAGCATGTTGCTTTACACTAACGCAAGATCACCATACTGTCCCCTCTACATCAGACCAAAAAACCCCAAACCTGCACTCTCTCAAGTGAATCTTCCCATGCATGTCTCAGGGTGTATTGTCTCTTTTTCATTTTTTCCTTCCACTTAGGGTCTCATTCAGGCAGGGCTGTCCCTAGGGGTGGGTGGGAGCCAGGGCCAATTGGCACTGGTGGTGGTGGGAGAGGAGGGGGACAGCCTTGGGCTAGAGGCTAGGCTATGTGCCCCCACCCTGCCCCTGGGCCGGCTGGTCCATCCCTGGGGCAGGCTGGCGCTTGGTTGCTCCACCCCAGGGCAGAACAGGCTGGTGTGACGCCAAGGGCATCCTGGTTCTATTAAACTCAATGGCAAAATTTTCATTGGGTGAAGAATTGGAAGGAACCTTTGTAGTTTGATCCAACTTCCATTGAAGTCAGTGGGGGACTTTTCTTGTCTCCATCCATAGCCCTTGGATCCAACCCTTAAATGGTAAGTTTCAGCCCCTCAAAAGAGATTTATGCATCTATTTCCATTGAGTTGAATGGGAGTTAGGCACCATTGAGCACACTCTTAGTGCTAAACAAATAATAATACAGTAAATAAATAGGATGCCCTACATTATGACTGATATTCAGCTGTCAATGATTCATTTGGGGGCATTTCTCCATAATGCTGGTCACTGTCATACTCTGTGGTTAGACCAATTACAATATATGGGAGTAGTAGAGAAATAAGGCACTACTCTGTTCATATACCTGTGAGAAGAACAGTCCTGTTTGAAACTAATTTTATCTTGTGGTGGGATTTTATTTTATTTGTAACATACAGTCATGCAGAAAAGAGTTGTTGTTCTGGCAGGGTCTGGTTCCGCTTTGAGTTGGTGTGTTGTGGTCTGTGGAGAGTTTGCTTCTGAGGATGAGCTTGTTTGAAGGCCAGAAGAGGAGCTTCAGGAATGATTTGTTTGCAGACTGCAGTCCCCAGTGAGCATGGGTTGTCTTTGTTTGATGACACTCTGTATGGGTTTCACTGTGGAGTCGTAGATGATAACTAGGAGTATGTGGTTGGAGGAGGTTTCATTTCTGTATTGAAGCAGGTTATCTTGGGGTATTTGGAAGACCTGCTCTATGATGTGATCTTCTTCTCTGTTGGTGTGTCCTTGTTTGGTGAAAGTGGTTTTGAATGTGCTAAGGCATATATCCCAGACTGTCTCCTTGGAGCATAGTCTGTGGTATTCAGGTTCTAGTGTGTCTATAACAGACTTCTTGGTGTGCTTGGGTTGGTACCTGGGTCTCTGAGAGTAGCTATTTTTTGTATATCCTTGTCTGCAGGGTTCTATTGTCATAGTTGATCATGATACCCAGGAAGTTGACTCCTGTGCAGGAGTATTCCCGAGAGAGTTTAATGGATGGGCAGTGTTTACTGAAGCTGTGGTGGAAGTCTCTGAGGAAATTTAAGCTGTCTATCCAGAGAAGGAAAATATCATCAATGTTTCTCAGTTCCATCAGTGGTTTTGCAGTGCATTTGTACAGAAATTCTTCTTCAAGGTGGACTATGAGGAGGATGGCAGAATAACAGATGTAAAACCTACAAACATATCTCTGCTGCTATGATCAAGATTTGCACAATACGCTTTTTAAGATCCATGGATATCACACGTAGGCTAGCTAGATTGCAAGTATGAAAAATTGGGCTGGAGTAGCGGATAATAGGTGTCTATGTAAGACAAGCCACAAATATTGTAACTGTTCCAATACTGTACTGTTCCTATACTGTGACTACAGCTAGTCACCCTAACTACACATGTCTGTCATAGCATATGGTTTATCTCATCCAGTGCACTAAATGCAGTAAAAACAACTAAGTGGATGAAACCAATCACTACATTTTTGAATGAAATCATACAGGAAAATGTTGAAAGACAAAACCACCCTCTCACCTGTGGGTGAACACTTTTCTCACAGTGATCACTGTATGTCAGATCTCTCAGTCCTCATCCGCAAAGGAAACCTGCACAACACTTTCAAAAGATGAATCTGGGTGCTTCAATTCCTAACTTCATTAGACACTAACCATCATGCTGGGAGTTCCTTTCCGAGGCCTAAAGAAGAGCTCTGTGTCGCTCAAAAGCTTGTCTCTCTCACCAACAGACGTTGGGCTGTATAAGCTATTACCTCACCCACCCTGTCTCTCTAATATCCTGGGACTGACGCAGCTACAACACTGCATACTACAGTTTTGTAAATCTCTTTCTCTTCTCACACATGGCTTTCTCTGGACTGAGACATCTGATTATGTCCTTTATCTATGTTTAAAATTTAGGGAGTCTATTCACCATCCAAATGCTCTGCTTTAAACTGTTACCAACATCAATCGGAGACAAACTCTTAGGCTATGTTTACACTAGAGGCTCTGTTAAGTTGACTTAACAAGGTCAACTTTAAGTTGACTTAAAGTCGACTTTGTTAAGTCGACTTGGAGCGTCCACACTAAAAACTTAAGTCAATGCCTATGTCCACACTGGCAATTGCTAGGTTGACCGAGGAGTGGTGTGTTGTAGGTAGCTTTCCCACATTGCACCAGGGCCTGGAGGCCAATTAAGTCGACTTATGGGAACTTTCCCATTCACATTGGCTTAAATCGACTTTATAAGGTTGACTTAGGCGTTAAGTTGACCTTCAGAGGTGGAATTATTACGTTGACTTAAGGAAGTGCTTAAGTCGACTTAAGGAAGTGCCCCGTGTGGACGCAGAGTTCTGTAGGTTGACTTAAGCGTTGTTAAGTTGACTTAAGTGCAAGTGTAGACACACCCTTAGTGTCTCTACACAGCACATAAAAATAATTACCTCTCTCTAGAACTTTTTTTTTTTTTGGGGTCGATCTCAAAGTATTTCATAAAGGAAGTCAGCATGATGATCCCCATTTTAAAGATGGGGAAAATGAGATACAGGAGAGTGAAGTGATTTGCCCCAGGTCATATGGTAGTTAAGTGGCAGAGCCAGGAATCAAATGCAGATTTCCTGACTCTAGGCCATGCTCTTTCCAGTAGGCCACACTACCTTCCACGTCCTTGCCAGGGTCAGTATCTGCCATCAAGCCCTTGCACTCTCTAATATCTGGAGTTGAAATCTGGGGTAGTGTAGCACAGTCAGGAGAGTCTTTATTTTCCCCAACTCCTCTGCACAGCCACATTAGATGTTGTCACACTCTAGCTGTTAGTTAGTAAATCGCTCCTTAACTACCTCAGGTCTTATCGCTAATTGCTGCTGTTGTCCTTTAAAGCTTCCCATAACATTGTTGCAGAATGTCAGTGTTCAGCTGATTACACATTAAAGACATCTGGCTGGAAATCAATCTTGTCGCTTTATAGGCTGCAGATATATGTGGATGAGACAAGCCGACGTGATCTCATACTTCATAATTCAACTTGACAGCTGAAAAAATGGGGGGAGGGTTGTCATCTTGAATACCCCTCACTTATTTTAGATCCACATTCACTTCCATCCCATCAAAGCCTGGCCCGGTTTCACTTTTACTAGCCACTGTAGGTAAATCAGGAATGCTGAATTCTGAAACTCAGGGTGTGAAAATTGAGTGCTATTAGGGCCATGCTTTTTATTTTATTTTATTGCTTGTTGCCTTCATTTCCCAGCTTGTTTCTGTATCCCAGCTTTGCCAGGCTGGAAGCTGGCAGGAGAAGGGATGACTACAGCAAGTGGGGAACGAACAGAGGACAAAGTAGTGGTTAGAGCGATAGCTTGGTTTGATGAATGCAGGTTAAAGTCTCTGTTCTACTGCAGACTCCCTCTATGAACTAGGGTGAGTCAAGTCACTGTCATGTGTCTCAGTTTTTCCATCCATAAAATGGGAATAGTGATGCTGGCCGCCCCAAGCCTTCTAACCCAGGGTCACATACTGAGGTTTGCACTACTACAGTAAAAAAAATAGCAAGGGGGATGAACATCAGCTCAAGTTGCAGCTTCAAAATTTCATGTACACTGCTGTTTTTACAATGCTAGTGTGATTCCCCACAAGTCTGCAGACCTGGGCTGGGCTTCAGTGCCCAAGATAGCGTAAATATAGCTTGGGGCCCAAATTCTCAAAGCTATTAAGGTGCCTAACTCTCCACAGGAGCTGTGAACCTAAACACTTTCTCAGGACCAGACCTCTGTGCTTCTGTTCCCCATATGTAAATAGGGCATAATATCACTTCCTGACCTCACTGGGTGATGGGAGGAGAAGCACATTAAAAATGGTGAGGTGTTCAAATGTTACGGTAACAGGCACATGTAATTGTTTAAGATGGAAGAACAGAACATCTTTTTTTTTTTCCTACACCAATGTGAGTTAATCTAACCTCTCAGCTTTCTAATATGATGGAGCCTAAGACTGGAACTGATTGACTATTTGGGAATTATATTCAGACTTCTTATGTGCAGTAAAAGCTAAATTTTTGATGGGCACATTGCTAAATGCATTGTTTGCTTTCTTTGCAAATATGTATGCTGCAATGCTACATTTACTTACCATGTGTTATGTAGTCACTGAGGATGCGTCTACACTGGCAACTTAGGTCGACTTAAGGATGCTTAAGTCGACCTACACAAAGCTGTGTCCACACTGGGCTTTTGTTAAGTTGACTTAAGTGCTTCCTTAAGTCGACTTTATAACACCACCTCTGAAGGTCGACTTAAGCCTTAAGTCAACTTCTTAAGTTGACTTAAAGCCAGTGTGGATGGGGAATAGCGCTAAGTCGACCTTCTTAAGTCGAAATAAAGCCAGTGTGGACGGCTATGTCTACTGTTAAGTCGACTTAACAAGGTTGACTTAAGTCAACTTACTGTAGCCACTCTGTTAAGTTGACTTAACAAGGTCAACTTTAACTCGACTTAAAGTCAACCTTGTTAAGTTGACTTAACAGAGTCGACTTAACTTAAGTGTAGACATAGCCTAGGTGTCTCTGTGTGCTGCATGCAATTTCAAATGTAATGTAGGCCCTGGTAAACAGGGACACAAAGCTGGAACTCAAGCTGAGTAGAAGTCAATTGGCACTGTAATTGTAATTGTTTTCTTCAATAGCTGCTTCCTGTCTAAGAAAGACTATGGTTATACAGTTCCAAAGATGTAGCCGTGTTAGTCTAGGTCAGCAAAACAAACAAAAAAGCATCTGATGAAGTGGGATTTTCTCCCATGAAAGCTCATGCGATAAATAAATTTGTTAGTTTTAAAAGTGCCACAGGACTCCTTGTTTGTTATGGTTATATAGGCAGTGACACATATGAATTGAAAACTTCACTCACTTGCAAACAGGAATAATTCAATTCATTAGCTTTGAATCAGGCCCTTGTAAATCTCAGTTTTTAAGGATCCTTCTCCCTTTCGATGTTCCAAAGAATTTGTAGAAATGATCTCCATCCTTCTATCCATTTATGCTCATAAATTCAACCACCCAAATGCACAGTCACAGACATTTAGGAAAAGGATATGATTTCTATGATAGCTTTGACAAATGTTCACCTATAGCTCTAATTTAATATATTTTTAAAACATTGTCTTTAATATAAAAATCCCCATCTTTTAAAATCCAAATTCAGACACTTAATTTGCCACAAGAGAAGCGCATCAAGGTTATAAAAGAACAAAGTTACATTGCCCAAGTCAAATGCAAAGGCACACTTTCAGGGTATGTTTTGCTAAATAAAATAAATTAACATAATATAAAAGCAAATAAAAATGATAGGGAAAATATGTCTCTGTTTTCAAACCAGCTTGTGTCCCATTATATGTTTAGCAAAAATAATATAGATATCTACAGGCACTTGATGGTGACATGAGAATAAATCATATTTAAAACCTGGATTAACCTTCCATCCATCTTTAATTTGGGGTCGCATCTGTATGACTCGCCACATCTGCCAGACATTAGAACAATTAAGTTTTCTCTAAAGGAAGAGTTACAAAAAATGTACTTTTGAAGAGATTCTTCTCCATGTTATAGGGACATTCTAGGTCCTATTGTTAGCTTGTGTAAATCAATACAGATCTATTGAAGTCAGTTGAGATATGCTGATTTATATCTTCTGAGGAGCTTTTTCTCTTTCTGCAGAGAAGTACAGAGAGAAACAGAAGTTATAATTTTAATGGGGAAAAAAATACCAGATAAGGACATTGATCCATTTGATTTTCCTTTTAAAACAAAACAAAACAAACACCCCCCCCCCCCCCCCCCCAAATCAGGGCTAATACAGCCACTCCAAAATAAAGGGGCAAACATTTTCTGAAATATGGAAAAACTAGGGACTGGACTGCAAGGTCTCTGGAGTTCTATTCCTGGTCTCACAGCTGACCCACTAAATGAGACTCACCAAATTCCTTTGTCTCAGTTTCTCAATTTGTACAATGACAATAACATTTGGGGTAACACCAGCATTAGGCTACACTGCGTGCTAGGCTGGGAAAAGGGCAAAGCCATTGTCACCCTGATCTCCAGGGCACTTGTGTTGTAGGAGGCTGTGAAGGGGTGAACCTACCCCACACTAAAGAAGCTCAGCAAACCCTGTGGGTGGCAGAAGCCCCACCCCTTAAGCCCTACTGGGCATGCTCTGATTGCTGCCCCAGTATAAGGGAAGGCAGCTCAGCTCAGTTGGGGCTGGCTGGGCAGGAGGAAGGACCTTGGCCTGGAGCGATCTCCCAGGAGTGTGGTCAGTCCCCAGCTGCAGGAAAGGGAAGCCCTCTGAGTACTCAGCGGAAGCAGCTATCTTGTAACAGCCACCTTGAGGACAGCCAGCTGATGCAGACTGTGGTGTGTAGATCCCAGAGTTCCCCAGAGGAGTGAGGACCAGATAAGGACCAGGACTTATCCAGGTAGGAAGCAGCCCAGGGGGCCCAGGTTATATGGTCTGGGGTACAGCGGCCAGAAGCAGGCATGTTTCAGTTGGAATCCCTGCTGGCAGGGTGCTATAACCCCTGCATCCCTAGGGCCCTGGGCTGGGGCTCAGTGGAGTGGGAGGGCCTGAGCCCCCCTACCTGAGCACCATTCTCCCTTCCCCCACTCCTCCTACACTCAGCCAGCCTGCCCTGACCTGGTGGCTTGTGCTACTGGCTCTGTGGCCATTAGGCTGAACTGCCCTGAACTAAGGGCTTGACTTACTGACTCTGTGGCCATTAGGCTGGACTGCCCTGAGCTGGGGGCTTGACTTACGGACTTTGTGGCCGCTGGGTCGTGCTGCCCTGACTGGAAGGGTGAGCAGTAGCATTGTGGAAACCTCCCCGTATTTGTGCCCCTCAGAGGCTCCCCACTTGAGAAGCCAGTGGGGGACGCAATTTGCGACAAAGGCTGTGACACATACACAGGCATTGGGGATTGAAAGGTGTAATTTCCAGCTTGAGGCGACATTCCTGTGCTAGCTCTGATCAAACAAGCTCACTAAAAATAGAAGAGTAACTACAGTGGGAGGACAACAGAGTCTTGTGGCACTTTTAAAGACTAACAGATTTATTAATCGCATGAGCTTTCGTGGGAGAAATCCCACTACTTTTCTCCCACGAAAGCTCATGCGATTAATAAATCTGTTAGTCTTTAAAAGTGCCACAAGACTCTGTTGTCTTTCTACAATAGACTAACACGGCTACCCCTTTGGAATTTGACTACAGTGGGAGGGTTAGTCACCGAAATACATACCTGATGGGACCTAGAAGAGATGCCTGGTTAATTACTTAGCCATGCTTGCTGCAGATTAGTTTAGTGGCTTTAGAACATGTGCAGTCCCTTGCATATACTGCGTGTGCATGGAGGGGAGTACATACTGATAGCTAACAAGGCTGTAGTTTATCCCTAGATAAGGTCTAGCACAAACCCTTTGCATCATTTAATCCCTGTTTTGAAGATTTACATGGTGTATTATCCCTGAATTTCCTTCGAAAGAGCAGTAAGGTGAATTGCAGACCAGCCACCCCTAGTGACTGAGGGGGGATTTGATAGCAACCTTCAACTACTTGAAGGGTTGCTCCAAAGAGGAGGGAGCTAGGCTGTCCTCAGTAGTAACAGAGGACAGAACAAGGAGCAATGGTTTCAAGTTACAGCTGGGGAGGTTGAGTTTGGATATTAGGAAAAACTTTCTGACTAGGAGGGTGGTGAAGCATTGGAATGGGCTACCTAGGGAAGTGGTGGAATCTCCGTCTTTGGAGACATTTAAGGTTTGGTTAGACAAAACCCTGGCTGGGGTGATTTAGTGGGCGTGGTCCTGCTTATAGCAGGGGGTTGGACTAGATGATCTCGTGAGGTCCCTTCCAGACCTATGATTCTAGTCATCCTGCAGGAGTTTGTCAGCCAGACCAAGCCCTGATAATAGCCAGCACTGTTGGCTTCACCTCTGTGAATGAATGGGGAAAGTGGGGATTTGCCCTAATTGATCAATTTAACAAGGGTGTTATGAGACTCGGGTAATGGAGGATGAGCATCTATGAATGCAGAGCCTGATTCAATGCCTTCTGTAGTCAGCAGAAAGACTTCTATGTACTTTGGACCGGGCTGTAGATTCTGTCTGTCACAGAGCCCTGACTATTGGACACTCATGGGCACATGGAGTTTGGCATTTTGGATACCCTCAAAGCAGTCTGAGGAGGATCCTACAGGGGCATCTCAAGCAGATCTATGATGCTGCCATATTGAAAAAAGGCAGTAGTTTATCAAATCCACTATCCTGCTTCCAGGGGCAGGTCGACACTGCCTGCTGTCGGCAACAGTTGAACGGAGATATACAGATTACTTAAGATAACTTGCATGTCGGAGTTCGGCTCCCTAATGTTCTGCTTGTCCACTGAGCTGAGTCGAAGAGAGGGGCCTCTGTTCGACAAAGCACAACCCCAGTTGCTCGGGTGGTGTTCATAGATAAGCTTCCTGATCTACTGAGTGGGTCTTCACAGACCCCTTAATCAAATCAGGAAGTTTGAACTTATGGTGGTGAATTTGCTGCCGTCGGTGAAGACTAGCCCTAAGACTGGTTAATGTCAGATGCTGCAGAGAAAAGAAGGAAAAAACCTCATAAGGCAACTGTGATAGTTCTTAGAATATCCAGAATTGTGTAGTCTGGATGCCACACAGTGCCTGTAATGAAACAAAAGAAAGTTTATTTAAGAAAGAATAGAGAATTTCTTAGAAATAAGAGAAAGTGGTGGAAATAAATGGTTATGACACAAAACAAAATCATAGAATATCAGCTAGGGCCTACACATAGTAATAGCTTTCCTAGCTAATGAAATAGGGCTCCCCATCAAAGTTCACTCTGTTGCAAAGTTGGCTGACTTCCCAGGCACCGGGATCCAAACTTTCATGAAAAACATTCCCATGCCACAAAATGTTTCCTCAGTGAATGGTTACAAAGTGCCTCTCCACATTCAATGTTCTACTGAAATAGTCTTTCTTCTTTATTCACAGACAGCATGATCCCGCCTTTTGTAACCTGCCTGTGTACTTAAGTGGTTTTGATTATAGTTGTCGCTGATGGTTTTCCACTGCTAGTCTCTGGATGGAGCAAGGCTACACAGTTAAGACTTGCATTATATTAGCAGCTGAACACAAAGGGGTGACGACTCCCTCCTATTCGAAAGGGACATCGCTGAGACATATTATTCCCTGGTGACTAGCTTTTACTTCCAAGATGATGAAGCGTACTTAACATTATTCCTTAATATTACAAGTACACACATCTCACAATGAGCATGATTCTTGGGAAGCCACAAATTTTCTGTAGATGCCTCACATGTTACCTCTTCTGGATAAATACCCAGCAAGACAGGTGTTTGGTGTAGTGAGTTTGCAAACAATTCTCATCTCGGGCATGAGAACAGTGCTTTGCTAAGGGGTTTCTGTCACAGCTACTAATGTGCAATATTGTGTAGAAAGAGATTGGCTGTTGACATCCAGCAGGTCATCAGTTTGTGCCCCTAAGCATGAAAACTGATGGACTGTCATTTTTAGCCCTAAAGCCAACGGGCTACCAAGATTTTCATCAGCTGAAGATCTGACTCAGAATTTTAAGATTAGTCTCTGTTTGCACAAGAAAGACACTTACATAAAGATGAAGAGCCTTTTAAATTTAAATGATACTGGGCTGCAAGATCTTCAGGACAGGGGTCCTTATTTGTTTGTACAGCACTTAGCCCAATGGGAGTCTGATCTTGAGTGAGATCCAGTTAATATTAAAATATGAATTCTAAGTAAACATAACAGTCCATTCTATTCTGTAAAATAACGTGTAGGGAGGGGAGGAAGAGAGGCTGTGGTGAGCCCAGATCCTTTTCCAACTATAATGATCATCAAGGATTAAATTAGATTGAATTTAACTTGAGCTAAAAGGCTATAAGTAAATAGATATAAAAGACTCGTATCATCTGTGAGTCAGCCACATAAGTGACTCAAAGCACATACTGCTTAGTGGCTTAGAGCAATATGTCTGAACTCTGGCCAAATTTGGGTCTAGATTTGGGTCCAAATTTTGCAGTCCAGGTCCATCTCTGGAAAGAAAGTACAACTAATATAAAATCCTTCCCATTGCTTCTGTAACCTGCAAATGGCTAAAGCTATGAAAGATGCTCAACTGCCTTGAACTTGGGAATTTCCCAAACATCTCTTAACCATGTAAAGGAAGCGGTGGAGGAAATGGAAAAGAAATAAGATAAAGATGTTAGGTAATTGCCATGCTGGTTAATGCAATCATATTCTACATACATGTTTGAGTATCCTACAACCAGGACTATATATGGCATTTTCCTGACTCTTTTTCCTAGGTAACAGCACGGAGACCTGCACTGAAGTGATTGCTTGCCAAGCACTTGTTGAGTTGAGAGCAGTTTTCCGGCCCCTAGAATCCTCTTCGTCAGTTTGCTCAAGGAACAATTTGGATGGAAGCAGAAGCAGGCTAGGATATGGAGCCAATCCTGGGGCAGAGTGAAGCTGTTGCTTTGATCCAAGCAAAAAACAGATTTGCTTTGATCCAAGCAAAGAACAGATTAATCAGATTTGTTTGGGATAATATTAGCTAATAACATGCATTGTCCTTGAGACAAATTGAGAGGGCAAAAGAGCCAACTGTTTGGTGCTGGAAACTTTCTCATGAGAGAACAGCAAACTGGGGTGGCGGATAGGGAACAGTATGAAATGAGGTGTGCATCCTTCCTGGTGACCTGTTTCAAAGCTGAATAGGCCAATATTTTTTTTCTCTGGCTGCTTCCTGAAAGGGGTCTGAAGGCAGCAATGAGGAGACACACCTGTCTGAGAAAAGAACCAAGCGGTGAGTTTTCCCTTCTTTTAAAAATCAAAGGAGCACAGGTTGCTTTCCTTTTGAAAACATTTCCCAGCACCTGATGTTTGGCACTGTTCAATATGGTCCTGCACTTGTTTGAAGGGTTCTTTGCCATTGATCGGCTTCAGTTTAGTTGCAGGAAAAATAGGCCTCACATGAATTCAGTGAGAAAGCACAGGAACAGCGAGAGAGGCCAGCCGTATCAAGCTGATTGTGTAGCACTCAGACCAGGCTGTGCAATCCACCACAGCCAGCAGGACAGGAGCACTGAGGGCTACCCCTACCAGTAGTGTGGTAGAAATAAGTGATATCACTATTGTTTGTCTTGTGTCTCACTTTTCGTTCACCTCTACTGATCACCTACCAGTTTCAAGGTTACCATTGAGAAATGCTGTTATCACGTGGAAGCATTGCTCACCAGAGGGAAATCCAGCTGGACAGCAGAGTGGCACTGAATGAGGAGAATGATAGGAGAGGGACAGAATTATTCCCCAGGAAGTCTGTCTGAAGCTCTTTGCAAGAGACTAGAGAAGCATGAGTGGGTTTGATTAGTGTTAGAAAAGAATCAGCGAGTGGGAGAGGGCAAAGGGAGTATTAAAAAATTGTCTTTCTTCATTTCCTCAGGTGGTTCACCAAGGACAAGGCAGAAGGTTGTAGGCTGACAACAGTGGCTGAAAGGGCTAAAGTGTGCAAACAAAATGGAGTTTATTTTCAAACAAAGTGGGAAGCAAAATAACGGAGCTTTTTCTGTTTTATGCGGATAGATCCTCAAGTTGAAACCTTGTGACATCTTCAGTCCTTGAACTTGTCCATACCTTTGCCCATTGCATTGACATCGCGTCCATATCTGAAACTGCTTGTACTAATTGGCTGGAGGAAATGAGGGGTCACTAGAATTAGATAGGTTACATATTACACCAACTGTTGCAGTTTTCACCATCTTGTTCCTGTCTTATCTCCTTTTGCCACTTCCCACTAGCTCCCTGCAGTGACCTCAAAGATTTTTAAAGTGAGCCTGCAATTTTTGGGAGCCCACCTGGGGACACTTTAAAAAGGCATGACTCACAGAAAGCACAGAGCACTCATCCTCAAAATATAAAGCTCCTTTAGCATCTCTCAATTTGGACAATCGAAACCACAGCATTCTAGAAAATCTTGGCTTCAAGCTTTAGATTTTCCTGGCACTAACCCAGTGGGAGTGTTTGTGTTTCCATCACTGGAGCAAAATGTTCAAATTTCCTTTTTCTCATTGTCAGGCACCACCAGAACATATAAAACAAACAAAACCCCTAGATTTGTCAACACAGTCAAAACTCCAATTGAAATCACAGAATTTTGCCCTTCTAATCACTGCAAGCCTAGTGTTAAATATTAGCCCTAAATGATTTCAGCTTCCTTTTTAATTACAAGTCACTATGATTCATCCCTCCAGTGTTTTCTACAAGGGTTTAATTTAGAATTATTGAGAGAGGCATTTTATGATAATGAAATATCAATTGAACAGTAAAACATTTTTTTCATGTTTTATGATAATGGAGGAATCACTTCATAGTAGTTGTGGTGTAATTAGTTTAAAATTATGTAAGCAATACATGTGTAATGAAGTTTCTCTTTTTAATGGATTAATTTTGTATGGGATATTAAAGCATTTAACCAGCATATAGTAGGGAAAAATAGCCTGGCAAGCTAGTCAGATATCAAAACACAGCTCTTAATAAACATCAGATAGCCTATCGTAAAAGTAGTTCCTATTGAGTTAGCATGGTTATAGCAACTCGTCTTATTTGCAGTCCAACCCATTTATTACACTGTTCACACATTAAATACAAGAAAATCCCATTGATTGCTGTTCTGAGGTTTGATCCTGCATCTTGCAACCAATGCAGAAGCTAAATAGAATTTTGTCATTTAGAAAGTTGGAAAAAATAGAGAAATACTCCAATGTAACAAAAAGAAAATTCAGCAGAGATCTACATATTGTAAATAAATATCCTCAAGCATATACTTTGTGACCAAATGTGTCAATATGCCATCTGTGGCTGAGATAAAAGGAAAAAATGGATCCCTACTTCTAAATACTCTTATTTCCTAAAAGTAGCAGAGGAAAGAAGGTATTCAAGTTGGGGTGAGGGGAGAAAGGTAGTTACCAAAATTTTACATATGAAGCTGTGTTAAAGTAAGTAACTTTTGGGAATTACAAATGAATGAAAGATATTGGGGAAAAAAGTCTTAGCTCTAATTAATCATGTAACTCTAAGAAGAAAGACCAGATTTCTTCAAAGATCACAGCTTTCCCTTTCTTGCAGAACACAATCTTTTCTAGGTTAGCTGGTTCAAATACTGTTCAACTTGGGTTTTCATTTGTTTTCCAATTTTTTATTTTTTTTTTAAGCAACTCTGGCCTACCTTTGTGGAAGTTTCTTCAGAGCCTTTAACTTCTTGACATTTCATTGATCTTTTAGTATAAAAGAGAGTTCAGTGTTCAGGAAAGCATTTTTGAGGATCATCCTCAACTGATCCCTATCCAGTCTTGTGTGTTTGATGGGATACTGTAGTGGCCAACAGGGTGTGCTATGTAAAAGATGCATCTTCCATACATAGCTGTAGATAGCTAGTTAATAAAAAAAAACATCATCTAGAGGCACATAAATATATGTACCATTATTCATAAGTTAGAGGCATAGAGTGAGGAACCTGTCTGCAGTTCATTGCAACAACTTTATGGAACCTAAGAGTAACCTTCCAAGTAATCATTGGGGGGAGTCACTAAAATTCTTCAACTATTGTAACTCATGCTCTGCTGTAATAAATAGTGGCTATAAATGATATACTTTGCATTGTTGTTAAGGTAACTATTGTTTGTTGTTTGCATGGTTAAAAGGACAATGTCTATTGCCTAATCCAAGACATAACGCAGCAACGCTATGTCTACACTTGTTAATTTAGGTCAACTTAGCATGTCCACACTTAAATTTTAAGTCTACTTTAAGGGGACCCCACACTGGATGCCTAGGTTGACTTGTAGGGGCTAGGTGGACCTGGGATTGGTCCATGGTGGTGGGGGGGCACCCCTTGCCAAGTGCCAGAGGGCTCAGCCTTTGCCCCATTGTACCTGGGTAAAATGGGGCAAAGGGGGACAGGGACCCTGGCAGGGCAGGGGGGGCAGGGCTCTGCTCTGCCCTGTGGGGGGGCATGCCAGGCTGTGGCTGTGCCAGCCACCCTGGCAGGGAGGGCAGTGGGGAAGTCCTGGAGAGCCCTAAGTTGACTTCAAGTTGACTTAGGGGTACTCCACGTCTACACTGGCTTAAGTCGACTTTAGAAAGTCAACTTAAGCAGAAAGTCGACTTAAAAGTAGGTTTAACGCAGTCGACTTAAGCAGCTGCTTAAGGAAAGTGTAGTGTAGATGCAGAGTAAATTAAGTCGACTTAAACAAGCTTAAGTCGACCTACTTTACAAGCGTAGGCGCACCCCAAGAGACTACAATAAACCATGGGTGGGAGGAATGGAATTTTCAGATGGTAACAGGAAAGAAATATTGCTCACAAAAGGATTTGGAACATAAAAGGGATATAGTTTAGAGTCAGTGAGAGGATTCCAAGTGGAGGGGCATAGGACGGTGAGACATGGGTGAAGGAGATAGGAGGGTCTACAGGAAGGGCTAAGATGGCACCATGTAGCACATGAGTAAAACAGAGATAGTAATAGATAAGAGATGAGCTGTAGGGTGAAGAACTGCAGAGCTCTGCTGAACTTGTGATCTAATCGCCCCATCTATGCCAAGTAGTATCAAGATTGTACCACACTTGGATGAGAGACCTTCAGAAATGATCAAGGTATTGTAAGAAGGTGGCAAGGCAGCTGGCTGTGATGTTGTTTTTTTTTCTCCTTCTGCTCTATAATATTGTGTCCTTTTGTTCAACAGTGGCTTTTATTTACAGCAGGCAGTCTGAATTTCAAGTAAGAATTCAAATGATTGCTGTGTTTTTTGAAATTTCAGGATATGGATTAATAGACTCTCAGCCCTAGTCTACATTTGCCATGCTTTTTGGCAGCAGTTGATGGGAGATACGTCCAAATGGTGTAGTGTTGCTGTAGTTACACCTTCAGTTCTGTGTTTGATTGAGCGCGTCTTAACAGACCGCTCAATTGAACGTGGAAGATCACAGTGTAGACATAGCCTATGATCAGAAGGGACCAATATGATCATCGTCTGACCTCCTGTACAATGCAGGCTGCAAAACCTCACCCATCTACTCCTGTAATAAACCTCTAATGTATGACTGAGTTAGTAAGGTCCTCAAATCATGATGTAAAGACTTTAAAGTTCAGAGAATCCACTAGCAAGTGAGCTGTGCGCTGTGCTACAGGGAAGATGGAAAAACCCCGGAGCCCTAGCCAATCTGCCCTGGAGGAAAATTCTTCTGAGACCCCAAATACTGTGATAAGTTAAACCTTGAGCATGTGGGCAAGACTCACCACCTAGGCAACCAAGAAAGAATATTCTTGTATAGTGCTTTGAGAGCCATCAGGTATTACACAAGCAAGAGATCTTTAATCAAAACTTGTGGCTGAACTTTGTGACTTTGGACTAATCCATAACCATTTCAGATTTGAGGATAATTTATATCTTCAAGTTAGTGGCACTGCTATGGGTACCCGCATGGCCCCAAAATGTGCCAACATCTTTATGGCCAACTTGAACAACACTTCCTCACATCTCATCCCAAAGCACCTCTACTTTTCTTACACTATATTGATGACATCTTCATCATCTGGACCCATGGTAAGGATGCCCTTGAAGATTTCCATAGTGATTTCAACTATTTCCACTCCACAATCAAACTTAGCCTGGAACATTCCACACAGGAGATCCACTTTCTGGACACTGCAATGCAAATTGGTAATGGGCACATAGAGACCACCCTATACCAAAAACCTATCGCTATAGTTACCTGCATCCCTTGAGCTTTCATCCAAGACACACCACATGATCCATTGTCTACAGTCAAGCCCTAAAATATAACCGCATTTGCGCCGATCCTTCAGACAGAGACAGACACCTTCAGGATCTCTATTAAACATTCTTAAAACTATAGTACCCACCCACAGAAGTGAAGAAGCAGATTGACAGAGCCAGATGAGTACTCAGAAGTCAACTACTACAGGAGAAGCCCAAGAAAAAAACCAACAGAACGCCATTGGTCACCACCTACAACCCCCAAGTCAGACTTCTCCACCACATCAACAAAGATCTACAGCCTATTCTACAAGATGATCCATCACTCTCTCAAGCCTTGGGAGACAGACCTCTCCTCGCTTACAGACAATCCCCCAACCTTAAACTGATACTCACCAGCAACTGCAGATCAAACAGCAGGAACATTAAAGCAGAAACATATTCCCGCAACAGACCACTCAGCCAACTTTGCCCTCATATCTACACTAAAGAGACCATCAGAGGACCAAATCAAGCCACCTACTCCATCAAGGGCTCATTCACCTGCTCATCCACTAATGTGATTTATGCCATGTGCCGGAAATGCCCCTCCCCCCCCGCCTTATATATTGGACAAACAGGACAGTCTCTGCGCAAAAGAATAAATGGACACAAATCTCACATCAGAAATTGCAACACTAAAAAAAAAAAAACACCTGAATATTTTACACATGTGATTGCATCCATGTTCTTCCATATCCTTTGTATGTCACTTGCCATCTCAGTTTGAAAACCGTTTGGGAAAAGGACTTTTGAATGTGTTTGTACAGCACCTCACACAATAAAATTTAAAAATGGTGGCCTCCAGGCAGTACTTCATTATAAATTATACATAGCCCTTGGGCACTACAGCAGTCTGAATAAGAATCCTCTGTGGCTGGTCTCTGGATATTTGGAGAAAAAATAAGTGATAGAGAGGATAGACCGTTGCATGTGTTTATGATCAGTCTAATAAATGTGATGATACTAATGTGACTTGTCATTTTATTAGGCAACAGGACATTATGAAGCACATAACTTAGTTCTGTCCCTGCTGGTGCCCTACAGGCATCTGGCTTCAATTAAATGTTATATAACTGGTTCTGTGTTGGAATTTTAGTCTAGAGATGACAAGCTCAAATACCCCCGAGGTGGGCACAGCATGAGAAGATGAATAGATAGATAGATGACTGGCCACACTGTTCTCCCATTCCTAGTTCAAGCACAATGGCCTAGACGCTCAGCTGGCATATCTCCACTGAAGTTCATGGATCCCTGTTGATTTCTGCCAACTGAGGGTCTGGCCATAGGTTTTCTCAGCATAAATTGTACAAGGTGCAGGGCCCAGACCTGACTTGTGATGTAAGATGGAATTGTGTGACTAGGCTGGGTGCTCAAATCGGATATACAGTAGAAAAAGGCAAAATGATGCTTTTGAAACTCATCTCTTTAGGCTGAAATGACTCTGCTCCCGAATTCATAGACTCCCAAGCCAGGGAGTGACTTAATCCCATGATTAGGGTGGTTGATGCAATGTAAAATAGACTGAGCATACCAATGAATTTGGCCTGGAGACCATACATTGGATGTAAACTAGAAAGAAACTCCTCTTCTGGTTGACATTTATTTCTTCCCAACATGCCCAGCATCACACCAGCACATTAGACAAGACACCTCAGTGATTTAATTTAAGGATAGTTGTGTGTATTTATCATTGTTGAAGGTCCGCCTTCTGGTAGCTATCCTTTGAAAGTTAAATAAGTCCTTTTTCACACTGTAAATAGCTATTGATATTTCACATAAGATACACTGAGCATACTTCAGGATATAGGTGGTATTGATTTAGCTTATTACTTTCAGCATTTCTTATTTATTACTTGAAGATCTGCTGCACGCTGCATTTTGTGATAATTGTGCTGTTGATTTTTAAATAGAGCACATATCAGCCCTGCCTCCCATCCAATAAAATAAGCACGAATAGCACATTAAGGGGTTTTATCTCAGGTTTATGTTTTCTATGATCACTTATGGATCTGCAGCTAGGCAAATAATGGAATAAAATTATTCATGTTGCCATCTCGCTGCAGACCAAGGGGAAAGGCTAGCTGAGGCTTTATTCTGTGGTGGGTTATTTTGTACTAGACCTTAGAAGTTTGGTTACAAGCAGGCTGACATCAACCATGTCTTACTCAGATAAGAGGCAGTTATTAAGGAAGACTGCTACAAATCCAAACACAAACAGGTTTGAGTTTCAGATTTGTGTTGGGTTTTTTTGCTCCTCAGGGACCACACTCTGTTTGGAATGCTATACCCCAATGGTTTTCAACCCCCAGGGGACCACAGACTATGTTAGATTGGTTATTTTAGGAGCTAGCTCTAAGCTCTGCTGTTGACTCTGTAATCTTGGTACAGGAACTTAAGATATCTGTGCCACAAGACGTTCGTTCTTTGTGCCTAAATTGTCTTAGGTGTATTGAAAACTGTGTTGAAATCACAAGCTGTCACTTCTGAACTGGAAGGGTTTTTCTGGCCTGCTCGAAGGCTAAAGTATTCTGTAGGGAAGCACGCAGTCTGGGCCTTGAGCATTCAGTCTGCAAAGAAACACCTTAGAATAAATTGGGTGAATTGCACCTCTCTGCCTTAGGAAGCAGCCTGCTTTGTCGCTCTCTGTGTCTTTGGTTCTGTGTTTTAAGGTTCTGGGGTCTAAGAAATGCAAGAGTTTCACTGCAACCATCCAAAAAAATAAAAACACAAATACTCTTACTACTTTTTGTATATGCTATGAACATAATTTTTTGTGTCTGTAGAATGGTCGTAATTCCACTGACCTACATCACAAGGTTATTTGGAAAACTGATTATTCTGTGGTGTGCTCCACTGTTGTCCACAGTTATATCAATTTATACCAGCTGAGATTCTAGATCTTTGCCTCTTGAGTGGTTATTTACATAGCTGTATGCAGTCAGTGCATCACTTTGGGGCAGGATTGTGAACTAGTAAAGCAGGTGATGGTGTGAGTCAAGGGACCTATCAGTATCTTACTCTATGATCTTGGGCACTTTACCTTCCTCTCTCTCATTTCTCATCTTTAATATGGACATAGCAATACTTACCCATTTTTTTGGAACTAACTCTTGAGATCCTTGAATGAGATTTCTGTTGTATGTGTTTATAACTATTATGATTAAGAATAAAAACTGCTTAGACTCCACTAAAAAAAAACACAAAACTTTATTAATGAGAAGGAAGCAAAATGTATATCCTTCTCTGAAGGTCAGGATGGCCAATTTCCCATATGCTAGTTTGACCCTTAAGAACATCATCTCTGTTCTATAGCCATGTGTCATCAGGTCCTATGGTCACTTTCCTTTCATCACTCCATGCGCCTAATGTTGTTAAATTACAGCAAGTTGGGGTAGGACAATACGCCACTAACTCCACAAGGGCTGCAGTGTATTGAGGTACAGTCAAGAGGCAGATGGAGGATTTTTATCTGTGTTTTATTTCCCTTAAGTTCACTCTGTTGTTCTCCACTGCACAGGTTTATTTTGAGTAATTTTTGGAATCTCCTTTTTTAATACAGGCAACTAATTACCAAGACAAAGGGCTGAGTGCTATTCTAGACACTTAAACATTTCTCGCGTTTCAAAACTGGTGTTGCGTTTCCCCTGGCAGTAACCCAGAAGAGGTTATATATTGGAAGGTGCTGTATGTGGCCCAGGGAGTATATTATTTATTTTAGTAGGTACCTGTTGAGACTTTATCACCATGGTATCAGAGTGTGTTCCAAACATTAATAAATGGGGAAGAGAAGAATTAATATGAGAGCAGTTTGGGTGTGTGGGGGGGTGGGGGGGCAGTCAAGTTTTTCAATTAAAATGATCTTTTAATAAAACAGAAAATTTGGTGCCATTGTCATCAATTTGGGGGGCAAAGGAGGGCTGCAAACCAAATATTAAACATTTCCATTTCAATAAAAGTAAACACAACAAATCTTTCAGTGTGCAGTTTCTCAATAAAAACTCAACCTTTTCCTTGAGGAATTGTGACCCAAATGAAAATATTTAAGGTTTTCTTTTACATTTTTTTGCAGCAACTAATATACATATTTGACCTGTCCTAACTGTCAGGCACAGGCAGATCTAGAGCTGGTGTAGCTTTCTCCATAAGTCTGTTGAAGTCAATGGAACTATGATACGTCAGAGTGGCAGGGGGATTGGACCTGGGAAATGTGAGCACAAGAAGATTAAGGGAGCTTATTAATAAACTTTGATCTTACCAGGGCCAAAGGGAAACAGCACAATTGCTTACCTGATCTCTATTTGCTCCACTGTATGGAAGCCAATCTTATACTGCAGTTGAGCAGAAGCAAATTACTTCCTGTGCCAGGCTGCTCCCCAGATCTGATCTGGTGTGCTGCTATGACCCCTCAAACTGCACTCCTGAACCCCAATTAATCATGCCCTGCTGGGTGACCACTCATTCCTGAGTCAGTCCACACCACCCACCAGCGTGTAAGTGGTCCCAGGTGGTGGATGTAAATCCATTATCCACACAGGCATAAGTCCCCAAGTGAGCACACCCAGCTCCAGATCCCACACCTGGAGTCACTGTCTTACAGGTACTGGGACCCACCCCCAATCACCATAGTCTCAGATTCATCCACTTAACAAAGAAGTGGATTGTGCCCAACTTTCCACATCCACACCCTCTAAAGACCACACGGCTTTAGCTAAAAGAAACACTAATTTATTGATCAGAACACAATTTCAAGTGAGAACATGGCCAGTCAAGGCAGAATCATAATATAAATGAGTCAGGAGTGACCACTACCAAATAAAAGGTATAAACCGCATCCTCATCTAACATCTCTGCCTAAACTGACCTCAAAGCCCAAGATTATGTGCAAGGTGTTTGGTTGTTCAGTGTTTTACAACCATTCTCTACCTGTTACAAGGCAGGGCCCAGATCTTGCTTGAAATTGGTTGCAAGATGGAGTCTTCCAGGGAAAGACTTCAGCTTCTCTGCACAAACAGTCTGTCTTTGTTTTTACAAACTCCTGACAGCCCTCCCCCTCTGTCCTGCTGTGTGATTCTCTTTACTTCTGCCTGAGCCAGAGAGGGCATTAGCAACCCCTTTGTCATGTAATTTTCCAGCCTTTCTTCTAGAGATAGTCCTGAGAGTCTGAACATAAGAACATAAGAAAGGCCGTACTGGGTCAGACCAGAGGTCCATCTAGCCCAGTATCTGTCTACCAACAGTGGCCAGTGCCAGGTGCCCGAGGGAGTGAACCCAACAGGCAATGATCAAGTGATCACTCTCCTGCCATCCGTCTCCATCCTCTGATAAGCAGAGGCTAGGGACACTATTCTTAACCCCTTTCTGGCTAATAGCCATTTATGGACTTAGCCCCCATGAACTTATCCAGTTCCCTTTTAAATATTGTTATAGTCCCAGCCTTCACAACCTCCTCAGGTAAGGAGTTCCACAAGTTGACTGTGCGTTGTGTGAAGAAGAACTTCCTTTTATTTGTTTTGAACCTGCTACCTATCAGTTTCATTTGGTGACCTCTGGTTCTTGTATTATGGGAGTATTTAAACAACTTTTCCTTGTCCACTTTTTCCACAACCCTGTAACATGCTTCACATCTGCACATGTTTCTGTAGGAAACATGGCATCACAACAGTTATGTAGAATATGTTATGAGCATTGACAAAGGAATAACATATCTGGCAGCAAATCACACAATTACATTGCAAAACTGAACAGAAAAGTTCCATAGATTATACCCTAGGGGTGCCCGGATGTGCATCCGGTGACACTTCCCATCCTGTATTGGCTGGCGCATGGGAAGTGGCCACAGAGAGCCACTCATTCCAAAGCCCATTTCCACCGCCTACCTTAGATGGCAGGTACGAGGTGCTGTACAGTGAAAGAATCACACACAGAGGAGTAAAGGTGGAGACACTCAACAATCCATCAAAGACAAGTAAGAATTTTGCCCTCGGTGACGTGTTTGTGATCACATAATCTGAACCCAGCTCTTAACAAGGCACCGTTTAGTCCCTTTACCACAAGCCCCCCCTCCCCTTCCTCAGAGATAGCTACTACAAAGATTGTCCTGTAAATCTCAGCCCTTCTCCCTAAAGCTGGGTCAGGAATGTCTGAACAGCATGCTTTTCACTTCCTGGTACACAGGTCATAAAAGCTTTCCCAGTGTCCCCTAAGCATCACTGATGCATTTTGCTATTTTGAGTGCAAGAGGCATGAGATAAGACAAATGTGTAATTACTTCTTGACCTGCTCTTCTGGGTTATACATTTTCATGAGATGCCACGAGTCATTATTTGCATTGATATGTACAGAAGGATGGGGAAGCTTAGTTGATATTCATTTATTCAACAGTCTGTAATCTATATTTAATGGAGTACCAGACTGTGGCATAATAAACCGTTTAAAAAGATAGCTGTTGCTTACACAGGGGTTATTGCTTGCATAACCTGTACTTATTTTTCATTACAAAACTAAAAGAGCAAAGCATAATTCATACCAGAAAATGAAGTTAACATTTAATGGTTTGAAAAATGATAGTGTACCGTAATGCTGTGCAATGTTCAGAGTGCTTATAAAACAAAGCAGGGGAGCAAAAAATAAATAGAAATAAAAAGACATTAGCAGTGCATTGTGAAATAAGGATACCAATGCAAAACCATGCTTACCAGTTTGCCACTTGTTTAGTGGCAAGAGCAAGGGATGCTAATTAGCCTGAAATTAGTAGTTCTGGGAGCTGTTGAGCATATACTTGCCATTGTCCTAAGCAGGGAAGTCCTGAAATTTACATTTTGGTCCCTGCAGGTTTCTTCAATGCAAACAGCAGTTTCCACCTTATGTATATCAATGATAGAAGAGCTGGGATTGTGAAGAAGGCACAAAAAGAAGGATCACAGTAGCTGCTACTGAAAACTCAGGTAACTCTGCAACTCTGGAAGCCTACAGACATTTCGATAAAACCCCCAAATCAACATATGACACAATTGTTATGCTGATACTGTTGTATGGTTGGGATGCTGAAGTGTGAGGAAAGCTGGTGAATGTAACCTATTGATTGCAAAAATGAACTGATTGAGGGGAATGCTGAGAGTTTCAAGATCGCAGAAAATAAATAATGAAGTGATGAGAAAATGGACCTGGAAAAAAATATCATACACAATGAGACTTACCAAAGTGCAAGGAACAAGAAATAGGGGAATACTGAGAATATTTTGGACAACATTTTTGAACAAAAAAGGTTTCAAGACTAAAAAAGCTTTGAAGCTGGTTCAAGATCAGGAGTGGTAGAAAGATATCATTCAGCCCTATTGTTGCTGCTGAGTTGAGGGATGAAAATCAAAGAAGAAAAAAGCATAGATGTGATGTTTGGCCAATCTGTCAACCTACCTATTGACCCATTTAACAATTGTATCTACCCACCCAACTATGGGTCAGGTTGTATCTGCTGATCTTAGGGTTTTCTACTGCTCCCCATCACCAAAATTTCTGAGGGCCAGATACTCAAAAATATTTAAATGCCCAAATCGCCCTGGTTTCAAAGAATGTAGGCTCCTAAACACCTTTGGGGATCTGGCCCTGAGTGTGTAAATTCATTAAGAATAGCAAAGTCCCTAAAGGGTTTTGTGGAATGTCTGGTGCTAATCTTTGTTTTGGGGTGAAAACTATCTGCTTGGGTTCTGCTGTTTTCTGTCTTTTGATTTTTAGATTTTATTTCCTTTTCTTAATGAGGGTATTGTTTGGTTGTTGTAGTGGTGCAGTGAAACCGCTACGGCCCTTACAGGGTTAAAAAGGGGCTTGGCTCCAGCAGCCAATCAGAGGGGAGGGCTGATGAGCCAGTCAGGGCCAGGCTGCCAGTATAAAGGTAGGAGCAGCAGGGCAGAGAGGGTAGTCTGTCTGGGGAGTTGCAGGGAGAAGGTCTCTCCTGGGCTGACAGGCTGTAGGGGCAGGACCCTGGAGAGCTCTGAGTGTGGTGGAGTATGGAGAAGCTGAAGCTCCTGAAGGGAGGACACAGTGACAAGTGGCTGGAGCAGCAGTCTGAGGGCTGGGAGCCAGGGGCAGACAGTGGCTGGGTCCAGGTTGGTGAGACTGAAATGACTGGGGGTTGTGGGGAAGTGGAGAAACTGGAGGGAGATGGAAGGCCTCACTGGAGGCACATAGGATTCCTAGGCCTGGTATAGAGGTTGGGCCCAGGTCTCTCCCTGCTCCTCCAGTGTGCCAGGCATGGTGTGGGAGGCAGGAGGGATACAAGCTTGCTGGCCCTAGACTGTTTTATACCGCATGTGGAGAAGGGTGAGCTCGACTAGACTGCAGGAGGCGGTCAATGGACTAGGCCTGGTGATCTAGCAGTGCTCTGGAAGGGGTAGGACACAGGCTTGGCCGGAGGGCTAAGACCCCAATGAGAACTCAGACCGAGAGTCCAGTCATGTGGAGAGCAGAGCATAGTCTACCAGCAAGGGGACCATTTGAGTTTAATTCCCTATAACATCACCAGGAGGCACCCTGCTGGGGAGCCCCATGCTGAGGAGCTGCTACAGTTGGGGTAGAAAAGGGAGTCAGTTTTATGTCACTGTTAGAGTGGAAGGGTCAATGAGGAAGGCTTTGCAGTTTCCTAAAGACACGCAGACTCTAAAAATGCCTGATCTGCTCTTGAAAATAGTTGACCAGGAATGTTTTGTCAATCTCTTATGAGATTTGTGCTGGGCTTAGGAGTGCAAAATGCCAGAGGAATATAGCTGGCATAGTGAGTCACAGATTGAAATTCAGTCTTTATCGTAGATGGAACATAATCCATTAAACCAGTTACAATATCTTTAACTAAGAAGCATAAGACCTCAGTGGTGCTACATGTGAAGTAAGGAACCATGAAACATAGAATCATAGACTTGTAGGGATGGAAGGGACCTCATGAGGTCATCTAGTCCAACTCCCTGCTAAAAAGCAGGACCACTCCCACATGAGCAAGGTGGATTATCAAGGCATCTTTATTGATGGTTTAAACTTTTTTTGGCCTCCTCTTTCACTAGACTATTAAGAATAGTGTGCCTAGTCAGTAAGTCAACATTGTAGCCTGAATATAGGATGACTTCTAGTTTTGAGTAGTTCTGACTGAAGATAAGCCCAGAGAACACACAGATCTGAGTCTCTCCTTTACTTGAGAGATGTTTAAAATGTGAATCAAGACCCAAATCTCTGCTGAAGTAAATAGGTGATCTCCCCTGACTTCAGTAGAATTTTTCCTCATTCACATCAGCAGAGAACTGGTCTGTGAAATTTTGTAACCTGAGCCTACCTCTAGTTTAGACAAACACCACCAGGGAGTCTTAGGTTATGATCTAGATTCAACATTTTCAAAAGTACCTAGGAGTTTCAGAGCCTAAATCTCATTGAAGGTCCAATGAGAGTTCGGTTCCTGAGGACCAGGTTTTTTCACAGGTATGTAGATGCTTGACTCCCATAGGAGACTACTCTGGCCCTGAATGTCTTCATTACTTCTGAACATGGAACTTGGGCTCCTAAAGTCACGTAGGAGCTCATGTGATTTTTAGAGCTGGCAGTTCCATTTTCACCTGCAGCTCTCAAACAAGCCATTAACTATTAGAGCACAATTAAACTGCAAAGGGTCCAAATTCTCAATTGGTTTAAATCATGTTGTTCCATTGACTTCAATGGAGCAACTTGCATGTTCTGAGGTCTCCTTTGGTGTAGCATATGACATGATTAGGACCTGATGGAGAACAGATGACTATAACAAACAGACAGGGATGTACTGAATTGGCCTAATAAGCAGCAATCAAGGCATATCAGCTTCACAGATGCTGTTGAAAGATTTGTAAGCAATGTAACAGAGGTGAGTTCTAAGGAGGGACTTGAAGGAGATCTTCCTGTTTGATTTCCACAGCAACCCAAACAGTGCATTAGAAGAGAGTCTCTGTACTCCCGATGCTCACTTTCAAGGAAAATGAGGCATTTGTTTGCAGTACTTATCCTATGGCAGAAAGCTAACTAAAGAGTCCACAACATACACCTGTTTGCCAGTAACATTTTGTTTAGTTTCATGTAGAGAAGGTCAACTGAATTCCTTCCAGGGCTTAAACTGACGTAACTGATCTTGCTGCCATGTCTATTGAGTGACTGGGCAAAAGTCCTTTTTACCTACAGTCTGTAAAGGAGGGAATGGAAGGTTAGCAGTGGGGGAGCAGAAGGGGGTGCCAGACTAGCAGTGGGGGGGGGGGATGGGATATAGTGGAGGATGACCTAGTTGGTCCTTCAGCTGGTAGACTAGTCTACTTAAGACTGAGGGAGACTGCCTGTTGAGATAGGGCCAGGTCCCCAGTCACCTTTCTTACAACATGTGACTGAGCAACCTAAAATGAGCTAGATTTTCATAGTAAGTAACTTTCAAATGGGCAGATGGATGTTTGGATTCAGTTTATTACTACAGAGATGGATTTCTGTGGTATCCCTTGTGTGACCGAAAAGATGTGGTTGTAATTGGAGCTAACCAGGATTTTTTTGACTTGTCATTATTGTTGTAAATACTGTTTTGTTTTGTTTTTCTTGGAACTAAAACTTTTCATGGGAAAGTTTTAATCTAGCTCAGGGTGGAATTTCTGGACAAAGCCAGGATACAAAGGCTAGTCTGCTGCAGAATAGCCACTAACTGGTTCAAATCCCTGCTCTAAATCAGGGATTTGATCCTGGGGCTCCCACCTGAAAGGTGAATATCAAAACCATTAGGCTATTCTTTGTTTGGGTGTACCTAGGTGTCTCTCTCAAAACTCTGAAAGCCCTTGATTTTTCTCCCAGTGCAGTACAGGAATATTATTTAAATACCAGCTTTCATGAGACAGGAAAAATGCTTCCTGCTTGGCTCTAGATCAGCGGTTCTCAACCTGTGGGTCGCGACCCCTTTGGGGGTCAAATGACCCTTTCACAGGTGTCGCCTAAGACCATTGGAAAACACATATTTCCGATGGTCTTAGGAACCGAGACACCGGTTGGGGGTCACCACAACATGAGGAACTGTATTAAAGGGTCGCGGCATTAGGAAGGTTGAGAACCACTGCTCTAGATGTTTTATAATTGAGGTTCCTGGATCTACATCCAACCTTGTGATTCTCTCTGCCTACCAGACTGATTTGTGAAAGCTGTTTGGCCTGCACTAGAAGGTTGATTCATGGCATTTGGATGATCAGGCTGGAGTTTGAACTCCCAGCCTCATGCTTGTGATGGAGGAATGCACGGTGGAACTTGGGCTCATGTTCAAGCCAGTCTTGATGCGAGATCTTTGCTGGGGGCCTCTGATGGGAATGGGAAGGATGCCGCAGAAGAGTTAACAGGTCGTACGGACCTGAGATGTTCTTCAGTAGCAATCCATACGCCAGCACTTTTATAATCATGCAATGGTGAGGTGATCGTGGCCTCACTCTGAAGTCTTTACACTATTGACCACTAAAAAGCACGGCTATGGCAACATGGTGCAATGTGAAGGGATATGCACAATATTGGTGTGCGTTTGTGTAGGCAAGCAGTCAGCTTTTCTGCAGAATGTATGGAGATGAAGAATGCTCTTGCCCAGCTGAGAGCATGAGTGAGAATAAGTTCCAAAGGGGTTACCGTGTTATAAAACAAACAAGGAGTCCTGTGGCACTTTTAAGACTAATACATTTATTTATCGTATGAGCTTTCATGGTAGGAAAAATCCCACTTGGTTAGATGCCTGAAGATGGGGAACTCGCAGAATGGGAGCAAAATAAATGCAGGAAAGTGAGTTGTAGGATCTGCTCAGACTGTTGTAGCAAATCAAAGCAATTGTTGGGATTCAAACAGTGGAGTACAGAAATTTGCAGGGAGGCATGTGGGGGACAAAGAAAGCAAAATTACATGTAATGGGAAAAGAACCCACGCAATAAATACATTTTAGTCTTTCAATGTGCCACCAGACTCCTTGATTGACTGGGTATAGTATCTCATTCCAGTTATGATCATCTGAAAAGGATTGTTTTCAAAAGCTCTAATTCTGTTCTACTTCATTTCCTATAGCACCTATAGGGTCTGACGACAGCATGCTTCCTATCCCTCCAATGTCTCATTAGTTCTACATAAGGTTTGGGGAAAATTACATGTGAAAGCTGATTGCAGCATCCACGGCCCATACAGTGAGGCTGTGACGGAGCGGGCACTAGAATTTGTCTCTCCTTGACTTCCAGTGCTGTTCTTTAAGAACAAGACCATGTTGCCATCCCTCACTGATACTCTGGTGTCAGGAAGATAGAAAATGAACAGGAGAAACAAATCACAGGAGGAAAAAGATGTTTCACTTTTATCTCCTGCTGCTACTTTTTAAAAATGACTTTAGTCTAAATAATTTACACACACACACACTTTGCATGTGCCCAAAGTTTAAGCAAAGTGTTCATTCCCTTTTAGCTCTTCACTGTTACCAAAATGCATGTGTAACTTTGTGCTTATCAGTAAGTGTGTCCTTTGTAACATTTTATGTGCTGTAATTTCAAAGGGAATCCTTTCTCGATACCTTGCCTTGCAAACCTATGCTCACGCAGTAGGCAAGAAGAGTTTTAAAAAACATAGGCCTGATCCTTCACTCATTTATACTGGTGGAAATCACAAGCAACTCTAGAAGTCAGTGGCATTATACTGGGATAAATCTAGTGTAAATAAAAGGAGAATTGGGATCTCTGTCTCCTACTCTTTTGAGGGGAAATGTATAACTTAATTGTTCCAATACCCAGATTCTAATTAACACCATCTCATCTGGAAACAAGAACTCACTGCTCAGGCATTTCATGCCAGTAAAATAATACCAACAATTTGTTCTGTTCACCTATTATCATTCCCACTTGTCAAGCAGAACCAAAACCCTGCTAAAAATACTTGTATTAAAAGAGTGTCATGTATGTGTCTTTTGGACACTGCAGACTGAAGTCATCAATGGCTTTCATGCTACAAATACATTATCTGCTGCAAGGGGTCATGGGTGATTAGAAAAATGTACTTAATGCAACAGGTTTGTGGGTTCCTTCCCCTCCCCCATGGTGATAGATGCTCAGCAATTCAAGGAGCAGATGTCACAATCAAAATGGCTTGATGTGACAGTATGAGAAACTTGAGTTACAGAAGATGTCTACCTTTGGGTCCCATACAATCTGTCCTCACATTTCCCAGCCTATGCATCTCAGCTCAGGAGCACCAGAACCTTGCTAGAAGTGGAGGGGTAGGGGGCATGAGACTCTGCCCCATCAGGCCCCACCCCTGCTCCTCCTCATCCCCTGAGGCCACACCCCCTGGCCAAGACTCTAGGAAGAGCCCTTTAGATTCTGTGGAGGGCCCTGGACCCTCCTTCTGCCCTGAGCAGAGGGCTGGGGTGCCCAAGAGTAGGCACATTTCTTCTGCCCCTAGAATATATAACCCAAGGCAAAGCAGAGGGTTTTGGTACCCTTCTTTCAGTTCTTATGTGCTGGGAACTTTTTACAGAGATGGTTTAAAAAAAAAATTCTGTCCTGTGAGTGTGGTATTCCAACACATCTTTTGTCCCATAGGAAGAGATCAAGATGCTCCATGGGAGATGAAGTCTGTCCTTAGAGCCTTTAAGAAACCCTGAAATACACCTACCATGAGGTGCCAGGGCAGGACAAGTGGACATAGAGATTAATGTTGACCTGAAAATGTTTTGTTTCAATTTTCCCAACACAACTCTGCTAAAATTGATCTTTTCTTAGGGGCTACTCTCGGGGTTTTTCCTCGTGGGTGGGTAGGAGTTTAGGGTGTTTTATTTTTTTTTGACACAACTCCATTTTCCAGTTAGCCCTGTGTCCAAGGTGAAAGGTATTTCAGTCTCTGTATCTAGCTTAATAGAGGTCTTTCCTTCCATTGAACCTATGTTTCCTTTTTAACTTTTATATAATTTTCCACCATTGTTCTCCTCATCTTTATGGAGACTGCCAATAAGAGGACAATAGGTCATTTGCACAAAGCAGTTATTTACCCATTAGGAATTGGATGTAGACCTTCATTTTTATCACAACAGCCATGTGATAATTGTTGTCATTCCCCATATTAACTCTTGAGTCAGTAACCGTCAACATGATTCCCCATTATCACTCAGAGTTCTCTAGCTTACCAAATTTGTCATTTATAGTATGCAAGTTTGAAACTTTACAAGTGTATCCAAATGCAGTTACAGAATATGTTAGACTACTAGGGGGGAAAATGTAACATTTAATTTGTTAGCACAGTGCTTTATGACAAGGTAAGGCATGTGTTTGCTGTTAGCAGTCAAAGTCCCTCAGCGAATGAAAACTGATGTTTAGTTATGAAATTTTACTTGCCAAGTATCTCTAGGGAAATTAATTTGGCCCTTTTGGAATGTGGCACCTTCTCTGAGCCACATCACAAGCTGACCCTCTGTTATTTAGTATGGAGCAGAATGAGTTTTGGGGTAGTTGTCCAGTGAAGGTGAGTAGCTACTCTGAGCTGTGTTAGCAGCTCAAATGTTTTCATATAGTTCTGTCATGAATCAAACTTTTCTCAGAGGGCCAGAACTGGGGCTGCAGCTGAGCAGCAACAGACCAGAGAATCAGACCAGAGACTTGCCAAAGCACAAAACCAACCCTTTTCCAATACCATTCCTCATAAATAGACCTGAAGGCAGCATCTAAATAATTGATTTTCCTTCAGCTTTTGTTCTGTGTAAATAGGAAAAATAATAACTGTTTATTTCTTAATAACAAAGCACTCCAGTTTGTATCTCCATTCTCTCTAGGTACATTTGATACATATTCCCTGGGGTTTCAGTTGGATGTGGTAATTGTCCTCTTCCTCCTCTTCACTATGGTTTTATACTGTGTACTCTTAAACAAATGGGGACTTCCACAACAGAGGTGGTTGCATTTTAATGGCTTGCAAAATGATTCTTCTGGGTAGATATTTTTTTTTCCCCTCAAGAATTCATCAGTTGACTGACCGCTGCCTCCAATGTAAGTAATGGTACCTTTGTGTACAGTCTTAACATACTTCACCATCTGCTCCGGTATCCATTAGCATGAAAAAACATTGTAGTAAAGTAAGATATTCATCATGAAAAGTGTTTGCTTTTTTAATGTCTTATCTCAGAATGACCTCACCAATGTATGGTACACAGTGGGTCCCTGATCCCTAAGACCCTACTATGGTGCCTCATGAGGGTCGTGGTTGGCTTGCCTCATGTCCCCATTACTATTCATGAGCCAGGTTCCTCAACCAGACTTCCTCTCCCATGATGCATCACAGCCAGGAACTTGCCATGATTGAACTTAGGAGATGTAGTCTGACCCTATAAACTAGAATGAACATACAAGGCATCCATAGGATCACAGAAGATTAGAGTTGGAAAGGACATCAGTAGGTCTAGTCCATCCCCTGTTCAAAGCAGGACCAAACCCACCTAAACCATCTCAACCAGGGCTTTGTAAAGCAGGGCTATAAAAACCACTAAGGAAGAAGATTCCACTACCTCCCAAGGTAACCTATTTCAATGTTTCATCACCCTCCTAGTACAATTTTTTTTTCTCCTAATAGCCAGCCTAGATCTCCCCCACTGAAACTTGAGCTCCTGGGCTATGTCTACACTTACAAAGCTAAGTCGACTTAAGTTTACCTTGTTAAGTCCACATAAAGAGTCTACACTAGACTCTTAAGTCAACTGACTAGGTCAATGGAGAGCCACGGCTCCCTGGGCTAGGGGAGCTGTGGCTCCTGGGGACAAGGGGAGTCCAGCTCCCCAACAAGAGGGAGCTACAGCTGGATCCCTTCTTGCCACGGAGATGCTGCTGGCTCCCAAGGAGAGTCATGACTCCCACCAGGGACAAGGGAGCTGTGGATCCCTAGCAGAAGGGAGCCATGAGGCTTTCTGGTGAAAAGGGAGCCACGGGCAGCTCTTTTGTCCCCAGCAGGTGCTGCAACTCCCTTCTGCCAGGGAGTTGCAGATTTCTTGTCCCCAGCCCTAGGTCAACTTAGGGTATCCACACTGATTTTAGGTTGACTTAATGAATTGACTTAGGCGTTAAGTCGACCTAAAGTGTGGTAGTTAAGTCGACTTAAGGAAGCGCTTAAATAGACTTAATGAAAGCAAGATGTGGACGTGGCTTTGTTTGGGTCGACTCAAGCATCCTTAAGTCAACCTAAGTTGCCAGTATAGATGCAGCCCTTGATTTGTCATCTTCTACTACTGAGAACAGCTTAGCTCCATCCTCCCGGGAATCCCCATTTCAGATAGATAAAGTTTGCTATCAATCTCCCCCTATTCCTCACTTCTGGAGACCAAAATACATCTCCAATGTTGTCGTAGGGCAGCAAATCCTAATTGTAATTTCTGTTTTCAATTTTTGTGAAAATCAATTTTTTGTCAAAGGGGTCCCATAACTTTTTTCACTTTGGTTGAAAATTTCTATAGTGGTAGTAGGAAGGAAAGCATGTTTTCTGAACAGTTGTCTTTATAGAAGCATACTGTATGCATGCATACATAGTGTGGGCAAAATACATGATTCACAAACCAGTCATATCTCCTTTTGGTTGATTTTATTCCTAACCAGTACCAGGTATAATATTCCAGTTCCAAAATGGGTCCTATTGGTGTCGGAATCTTAGGCTATAGCTACACTTACAACAGCTAGTTTGAATTAGTTTGAATCAAGTTAGTTCAGACTAACATGGCTATACTAGAATGCTAGTTTGAACTAGCCATGGCCATACAGGGCACTCGCTTAGTTCGAATTAGTCAGTTTCAGGAAGGTCAATCTGCCAACTAGTTTGAACTAAGCAGTTATTTCAAACTAATATGACCACATTGCTTAGTTCGAACTAACCCATAATTTGAAATAGTTAGTTTGAATTAAGTCAATCACATTTATTAGTTCAAATTAAGGAAGCCCTTAATTTGAACTAATGAAAGCCTAGTGTGGCCAAGATTTAAGTTAGTTCAAATTAAGCTTCCTTAATTCGAATTAACTTGCAAGTGTAGACATAACCTCTCACGGTTCCTTCCAGTTTCTATGGCTATCAAGTCCTGTCTCCTGCACTCATGGTAGGACCAAGTAATTCAAGCCCGTTGCCTCTTGTCCTATCATCAGCAGTTAAGGAGAATAATTTTTCTCCTTCCTCCTCATAACCTTTTAGATACTTGAAAACTGTTATGTCCCCTCTGTCTCCTCTCTTCCAGACAAAACAAACCTAGCTCTTTCAATCTTCCCTCCTAAGTCGAGAGTTCCAGACCTTTAATCTTTGTGTTGCTGTTCTCTGGACTTTCTTCAATTTGTCAACATCTTTCCTGAGATGAGGTGCCCAGAACTGGACACAGTTCTCTAGTTGAGTCCTAATCAGTGTGGCGTAGAGCAGAAGAATTACTTCTCATGTCTTATTCACAATACTTCTGTTAATACATCCCAGAATGACTTTATTTTTTTCAACAGCATTGCGCTGTTGACTCACTTTTGCTTGTGGTCCACTATGACATCCAGATCCCTTTCTGCAGAACTCCTTCCTAGGCAATCATTGAACATCTTGTACGTGTGTAAGTCTTTAAAAGACTAGTTCCAGTTGAGGGACCTTTGGATGGGTTGGTGCAAAATGAAGACAAAACTTGCTAGCCAACTGGAGTATAACTGATTTGCTGAGGTCTACATAAACCTGAAGTAACAGATGTAATGTACTTTTTTTATGATTGAGTTTTGATGACAAATTAAAAAGTAGGAGCAGATCAGTGACCACAGGGAACTTTTAGTGAACAGTAGCAGGCCCAGACAGCCAGTTTGTGCACAGCACACTAGTATGTCATAGTTTTACACCTCAGCTCACCACATACAAAGGGTATGTCTGCACTGCAATGTAAGCCCTGCATCAGTAAGACTTGATAGCCCCTAGGTTTGTTCAGCTGGGACTTGAACATCTATGATCATTTGTAACCCAGATTAGAAATTGTAGAACCTGCTGTCCCAACCTGGAACTCCAGTGTCTATATTGTGTTATGTGGCCTTGAGTCCAAACACTCAAATCCCAGACTTCTTTGCACCCACCCAAGGTGTGGCCACTCTAGTCCTTGGGTGGTGGTTCAGTGGGGAAAAATTTGACGGATTACCAAATTTGACTGCCCAGCCCATGGGATTGTGAGATAATTTTGTCAGATACACAAAGGACAAAATCGGTGGGGTCCTGGCCTCACTCAGAACCTCCAACCCCATGCGGTCCTGGGACTCTGGTTCCGAGCCCTGGGGCAATACAATTTGTGTAGATGGGAAGGGGAGTTTGGGCTGACCATGAGTTCAAACTTTGGGTTGCACTGCAATGTATACATACTCTGTCGAGACAAGCCCCCTTTCTTTTCTTCCCTCCTGCTTCAAAAAAATCTTCCTACCTGTTTGATTTAGCAGTCATCTCACTTCCAGCACCTATATATTATGCATGCACATTTCAGTAAACCTAACAAATCTTTTGCAACATATGAGGATTGTGCATAAATATTCATCTTGAAAGCCCAAATCAGATCACATTCATTTAACAGCAATTGCTTTTGTCTTAACCAGATAAATTAGACTGAATATAACATGCTCTTTATGGTTAAATGAGGCTGGTAGCTCTCAGCCATTGTTTTATTAATTAGCCAGAGCCTCAGATAAATAGAAGGGGGAAAAATTAAGGGAATCCTGTCTTGTGCAGATATGGTTCCTTACGTTCTCATCTCTTCAGTGCTGAACATACAATTTCTTGGCTCATGCTATCATGGAAAACTAGAAATGTAACTGGGTGCTGCCTATCATAGTCTCTCTAGATTTCAGGACCTTTTCTTCTTTGTTTGCATCTAGGCATTGTTCTAGGAATCAGTAATGTTCTAGAGCTTCATTGTTGTTATAATATGATTACCTATGCACATATATGTCCTCCAGTGACGATTATCTTCAGCAATTTAAGCAGGCCTGAGGTGGCTTCATAAAGCCATAGCCTTACAATTATAGACATGAGAAATGCAGTCTTTCCTTAAATGTAGAGACTCTTGGATACTACCATTACTGAATGGAAAAATGGAATGTGTAGTTTTTAAAAAAAAGTTTAGCTGAGAACAGGTGTCTCTTTGATGGCACATTTACTGTCATTAATGTCAAGATAGCACAATGATGAGTGGATTTGAGTCTGATAACTAGAACTTGGCTTGAGCATTCTACCTTTTTTCCAAGAGGGTTTTCTGATTTTCTGTAGGGCTCCAGCAAGCCTTCTTTTGAAAAGACCACCTCCTGGTTAGCAATGTAAAGCTCTAGAGCTATAAGTAGGGAAGGAGATAGACAGTACTGACAGCCAATCAGAAAACTGTGATGGTATCCAAAATTCTTCTTCTTGTTTCGTTTCAGAGAGAGTTCTCCCAATACACAATTTCCATCATGGTAACATGCAAAAAGACCACCTAGACTGAAATTGGATGCCTGGTACTCATCTGTGGCTGTTTAAACTTGTAGTAGGGCCAGGTTTGGTGCACATACATGTGAAACTGAAGATTATTGGATGGAAACTCAGGTTATTTTAGCCCTTTCGCTTCTGCACCTCGTGCTTTACAGAACAGAGTCACAGCTAGTGAGACAAGACTAGATCCATCTTCTCCAAAAATCACACGTTTCTGCCACTTGAGCTAAAAGATTTTTATTGGAACCTGCTGCAGGTTCCTTGTCCTCCCCAAGGTTCAGCCGTTCAGGGCAACATCACTGCTTCATAAAGACATAGACTTATCTTATTACGTAAGCTTGTTGCTGTCGGTTTACAATAAAGTAGGTCAAAATCTGTTCACTTTCTCTTGCTGGCATTTGCTGCGCTGCCCAATAAGAGTCAATCTCACAATGGCTCCTGGGATATCACATGCAAGGGAGACCTGTGTGTGGCTGGACAGTCCCAGTGTCCCTGGAAATGGCTCTGTTAAATAGTATCATTTGGCATCAAGCAACCTGCAAGTTCAGTAACTCAGGACCTGATATGAAGCTGAAACTACGGTAACATGTGTCTCTCCATTGATATTACAAAGGCTGATTCAAAGCCCATTGAATTTGTCCAAACAATGGTCAGCAAATGGAGCAGGAGATGGGTGAGGGGGATTTTAAAGTCATCTTCCACCAGAAAGCAGTCCTTATTAGAATCAATTGCTTATACTTGGGAGGGGGGGGGGGGGGCCCCAAAGGTTGGATAATGTGGGTAGGGGGGTTGGTTTTTTTTTTTTTTTTTTAAGTTGCTGTCACTCTGAACTCCAGCATTTTTCCTGGCCCTGCTTGCTGGAAAGGGGATCTGTAGGGAAGTGTGTGATCTGAGCCTCGCACAGTCAGTTTGAAGATAGTCAGGTGGGATGGGATATGCTGTTTTGTTTCGAGGGGCATCCTATTTTATCTTTCTCTCTCTTATGGGATTCTGGTGTTAAGTTTCTTGAATTCCAAGAAATACAAGAATGTTACATTGCAACCATCCAGTATTCTGTTTTTAATCTAACTCCTGTTTGCCCTGAAATATAATGTCTAGGGCCTTAGATCTCAAATTCCCCAAAGTGCTTGAGGAAAGAAGACTGTCTATGCTGAGGAAGAAATAAAGCCTGAATGTTCTGCCCTGGCTCAGTCTCTCTATGCATGTACACAGAACAACTCTCATCTGTGACTATACTTTGACTTTAAGAAGCATATAGGATTGGAGCCAAGATCATTCATATGCTATTTCTGTAGTGGCTGATGACAGGATCACTTGGTGAATGACAGGACTGGAGCTAGGAGAGTATCAAATGCATGGAAGCATCTGTCACTGGCCCCTTGCTGTGTGTGCATGCCAGGGACTTCAAAGGCCTCAGATCTTCGGGGATTTCTCAGGCTTTGTTTTGTTTTTCCCAATCATGGCTCTTTGCTGAGATTTGCTGCATCATTTATATTTTTTTATTTGTTCCTTCCAGCACAAACTGGGAAGTCACAAACATCTCCTGATCTAGTATACCATGCAGGGAATTAATTTTTGATCATTACTACTATCATTATTTTATTGTATTTGTGTACTACTCTCTCTCTGCATGGGGTCTCTTGAATAAAAGATGTGACAAGGTGGTAAACTGAGGATTTTACAGTCTAGATCTTGGATTTGCCTCCACTGTACACTAAGCCTGGGTCTATGGGGCTTTTAGACTTGATGTTTCAAAGCCTGTGCTTGAGCATCCACACTGCATTGAAAACCTGGCTGGCCTGGGTGTCTCAGACTGTTATAAATGTGCTTGGATAAACCACACTGTACTATGCAGACATTCTGACTCGGGTTTGCTGAATGACAGGGCTTGGACCTGAATCTTAGCAAGACTCAGGTTTGACTGGTGCACTTCACCCCCCCCCCCCCCCATGGGTTCCAAAAATTCAAATGAAATCTCTTCTCCCTCTCCCACCAATAAAGGGAGGGAGAGAGCTTTATCCCCCAAAGCTTCATCCATGGGGTTGATGTACCCAAAACCCCTGCTACAAATTGCTTAAAATTTAAAGCACCAAACCTCTTCAGAGGAGACATCTGAGTCTCGTGTGTGTTTGTGTGTAAGAAATTCCACACATGGCAGGTTATAGCATCTTCCAGAGTGTTCATGTAAAACTGATTATGATTCTCCATTCCAGTTTTGAAAAATGTTACTTTTTAAAAAGAATTGAGAGAAAGAGGCTTATCTCTTTGGGGTGAGGGGAAAAAAGTGTGTTGGTATTTGCTGAGTTATCAAGATGCCCTCTGTGCTTGAGTTTCCATTTCTTAAACTATATTTTTTCCTGACAAACCCATTTTTGGTCACAGTAATGAGCAGATAAACAAGGAATAGCACCTGATAGCTGTAGTGAATGGAATAACTCAGAGGAACTGTTCATCACCCCCTTCCCTTGAAGAGCATGTCAGAACCTAAAAATGTATGCAACTAGCCTTGAGATATGCAAGCCACATGCATAAATAAATAAGCCTCTGACTGCATGCCACAGGCTCTGACAGTGCTGGGGATATTAAAAAATATTCAATTGTCCCTGACTACTGGAGATGTACAATTATTGGGTGTTGTAATTAGATAATGAAAGAGCTGTCTCTAATAAATCCACCTTATAGCTTTCAGGGCTTCATGTAGCCAAAAGCATGTTTCACTGAATGCAAAACTGAGTATGAATTTTTTTTTTTATTAAGTAAACTATCTCCATTACTACAATTTGGGAGGGGTATTTTTCTCCCTCAGTATTCTGGAATCTCATAATTGGGTAAGGGAGATTTTAAGTTTTTATGAGGAATTCACATTTATGTAACTCCAAAATAGATTAGAAACCAAAGTTTTTCATAGTAGTATTTATCAGTAAAAATATAAAATGACAGTGGTTAACTGTTAGTATAGAATCAAGAGTCTCCCAACAAGCAAATCATTAAAATACCTGAACAATCCTATTGATTTCGGTGATCCTACTCAGGTGCTCAAAGTTAAACAGGTACTTAAAGATAGCCATGTGCTTATGTGATTTGCTGAACAGTGTTACAGCAGTTTAAAACAAGAATTGCAGGATGCCATGCCCACTTCAGGTAGTTACCAAACCAAACTCTCCTTAGCTTTTGAGTTCTGATAAGATCACAGACTGTAGCCATCCTGAATTTCCAGGTAAACAAATAAGCTACTGTGTAGAGTAGAATGATTTACAGAAATTACAGAAAATGCAAATTGAAATGCTTTGAAAAAGGGAGTAGGGGTTGGTGGTGGTTGGCCAGTGAGGAGCCATGAGTTCCTGGCTCTGTTATGCGCACAATCACTATCTTGCGGTGTGACCGTCCATCAATATCGCTGGGCCAAATCCTCGGATACTTAGGACCCTAACTTTCACTGATTTCAGTGGTGGTTAAGAGCTTTAAATGTCTTTGAGGATCTGGGTGTGTGTACCTCAGGCTATGGACACACTAGAGACCCGCAATAAAGTTGTTGTGGGACAAGGAAAGCATTATAATATAACACTTGCCTCCATCCATACAGCACTCCTTGTAACGAAAAGGAGCATTCACATGCTCCTTTGAATTTTCATTACAAGGAGCAGTGCATGGTGGGCACCTATCCCACCATGCCATGGAGCAACCCCTGGGTTCTCAGGTACCCACAGCAGTGGAGCCACCAGGGATCCCAGTCTCCGGTGGCAGCAGAGCTCCAGCCACCGGGGTCCTCCAGTCTCTGGCAGCAATGGGATCCACTGTTGCTGGGGACCTGGGAACCCCCAATGGCTGGAGCTCCGCTGCCACCAGAGACCTGGGAACCCCAGCGGCTGAAACCCCAGTGTGGGGACAGAGGATCCCCACTGGGGCTTCCCATCCCTGCAGCAGACCCCCATATCAATTTCACTGTTGCAGTAGAGCCGTGAAACTGATATATTTCATTACTTGTCAATTGACAAGTATGATAGTTCTGGTGTCCCAGGGTGGCCTTGACTGGCTCTCTGGAACATTTCCGTAGGCTGCTTAACACAGAATATAATTGTGTAACAGTGCACACGCTCATTACTATTCCTCTTGTCCAGATTGTTTTATTGTATGACCACAGGGCTGTTGTCAGGCAACAAGGAGCATTCGTCTGTGTATGCTTCCCTTATCACGCAATAACACTGGTGTGCACAAGGCATCAGATGCCCATCTGCAACCTGGGGAAATAGAAACACTTATCTATCTCTCAGGTAGATTGCCGATGGTCATTGCATCAATGTCTATAATAAAGTTGGAGATGTTTAAAGAAGAGTCACCAGAAAAGGATTACATAACATTCTGATAATTAATAAATAATTATCAGGCAACTGTGAGTCTCCATAACTTTCTTTCAAATTTATTCTGGATCAGTCTCAATGGTCTGAGGTAGAGAAGAGCCTCCTTGCTAGGGATGTGTGATTTACAAAAGGCTCAGACATTACCTTCAGATAAATACAAAGTCTTATTCCTGATGACTGTGAGAATGTCATGAAGCTGGAAATCAGAAGAAGCATGGACCAGTGTCTTGTCCCCTTCCCCCATCATATTTTTCTGCTTCCTAATGGAATCAGGCAGTGCAAAACCAAAGTGAATGGAACTCTTTTCAACCCCAAATCCTTCTTCTCTAGAGGTGAAAAGCCAATAGCTGTTTAGTTCCTTTGTTTAAAAATTTCATTTGGCTGTTCAGTTATCAGCAGGAGTATGTAATCAGTCCCTTGAGATCACAGACTAGCCCATTTTTGCACACAGTTGGATATAAACTATGAAGGTTGTATAGATACCTAGATTCGAATGTCACCAAAATGATGTTCAGTGCCAGAATTTGGCTTCAGCTGTTCATAGTCACAGAATTCAGATCTCAGTCAGTGAATGAGATCTATTATTTGGTTTGACTCATTGTATTGGTACAAAATAGTGGCCACAGCAAAATATCTCCAAAGGTTGGTCATTTCCAGGTCTAGGTTTTGTTGGGGGTCTATCTCTGATTACATCTTACTGTTGGGTTTTTATTTATTTTGGTTCTCTAATACTTTCCTTTTAGAGCTTTCTCAGCTTGTAGAAGTAGCCATTTGTATAGTACACTGATTGTAGACACATCCAACAGAAATCTGAGGACGGACATCAAAACCAGGTGGCCTCGAGGTCTGTGAAATTGCATCCCAGAGTAATCCAAGCCTCAAAAAATCTGTCTGATTCTGAAATGTCAAGCACTTTTCCTTTTCAATAAAGGATATTATCTCCTACTTGAAAAGAGGGGAAAATGTCTCTTCAGAGCAAGGACAGTCTTGATCAGGGTTTTCTCATCCAGTGCCAGTCGCATTGTAAATGCTTAATTAAATAAAACCATAATAATGCATTTATTTTTCCTTTGAAAAAGGTGGGTTTGTGGGGATATTTCTCTTAAAGGATTTTTCAAGGTCGTCTGTTTAGGGAAATGATGATAATTCAATTGCTTTTTCATTACTGATGAAACTTAGAATGACTAATAGAGTGGAGTGGAAAATGATTTCTTTTTCCCTACAAAAAAAGAAAAAAAATCAAACCCCCTTTTTTCCCTTTTCACCCTTTTTGGGGGGGGGGGAAGGGAGTCATAAAAAGAGAGAAAATAAGACAACTGAATTATGCTTTCTGGCAAGTAAAAGAGAAAAATTGCAGTGAGTTTGCTCTTTTAATGAATCTGTATTTAAATGAAAAGTCACCTCTCGTGTATTAATGTTTTTGACAAAATTATCTTCTACCAGCCCTCATGAATAGCTCTTATGATTTTCTACCAGCCCTTATGAATAGCTCTTATGCAGCATTTTGAGCATCCAGGCCTTTTAATAGCAGCCTGTGTCTTGAAAGACCAGTTTTCTTCTCCTACTGCTATTGACTTGCTGCTTTATATCGGTCTACTAAGGTCTGCCCAGAACACCGGCTTCGATAACCTAATTGTCAGCAAAAACATGCATGAGCTTTACCCCATACCGCCTCTTCCATTTTGGAAACTGATGTCCAAACTCTAGAAAGCCACCACTCTACACTCCTTAATACTCGCCTTTGTTGTTTTATTTCTATATCTATATCTATATCTATATCTATCTATATCTATATCTATAAAGAGAGAGAGATATTAATCCATTCTCAAATAATGGCTAGAGAGGTGGAGAGCTGTGATTGGCTATTAATTGTGCACTCAGCTTGTTTCTGTTGCCCTGTGGGCTTGTTAGCTCATCCATTTGTTAAGTTGTGACTTTCCAACTGTAAGGTGCTTGGGGTTGGATTGCCATTTACCATTTATCTGCATGTTGTGACTCTGACCTAGCTGAGACTTGTGGTGTACGAGGAGATTATGGCAGACGACTAAAATGCCTGGACCGCTACCAACAATTGGAACATCGATTATCCTACCTGCCTAAAGCAGCTAATTCAGTTGGTTTTAGCAGGCCTCTGCAACAGCCTTAGCTTGTCTAAGAAAAAGCTAGGAAAGGAGGGGATCAAGGGGGAGCCTGACCCTTGGCTCTTCTTGAAAAGATTCCTGTGAAATTGCTGGCTTATATTTTGGAAAAATGGGAAGCTTATCTAGATCTACCCTTTGTGAAATGTTTGTCAGGGCCCTCAATCTATGTAGAGTTTGTAAAAATACATCTGTCTAATTAATGGTTTGGGGAAACCTCTCGCTTAAACTTTGAAGTTGTTTGCTTGACAAGGTTTTTTTACTGTCAAGTTATTGTTACACTAACCCAATAAATAAGAGAAAGCATGGGGTGGGCAAATGCATCATGGATACAATTTAGAATCCCCCAATGGCAGCTGAAAGAGAGGCCAATTGGAGAGCTGCCACTGTACCACTCAAGAGCCACACCAAACTTTGGTAATTATTGATGTGTGGGAGTGTATTCCTAACCTATTGTGGATATGTGTAAGTGCTTAAGACTAGAATACAGTGCAACTTTAAGTGAAAGCACTTTTGTATTGCACTCTTTGTGCCAGCCCCCTATCAATCAGATGGTCATGTCTCCACTGATTGATTTTTTTACAAGACTAGGAGTTGCCAATAACTTGGGGTTGGAAGAACCCCAGGTAACTATGTGCTACTGCAAGACTAATAAGAACTTAATACATTTTCAGATCAGCCATTCCCCACCAATGATCACAGCAGCTGAGTCAGGCAACTCACTACTACACCATAGCTGAAAAGTTGTGTTCTTTTGATTCATTTCCAAAGTCATAATAGTATAATACTAGCCAATTCCTATTCTTCCAGGGTCCCTCCTGACTCTGAGCTGAGTGTTTATAAAACTGCTTTTTTAAGTATGTATTTTTTTCTCCCCCTAGCACTCCACTCAATGTTTTATCCATTTTAGAATACCCATTTTCACTCATTTTTATCTTCTGAATTCTTTGTCTTCCATCTGTGCAAATCTGATTCACTTAAAGCAAATGTCCATATTTTTTATTTGTAAGAGGATGGAAACTGTCTCTTTAATACCTTTGCTATTATTTCTTTATCCGATCTCTAGTTCCTCACTCTCTTACTACAGCCAATCTTTCCTAAGTGTTTCTTCTTCACCATGATATGTTTAAACTATTTCTTCTGCTTGATTGATTGTTCTCTTTCAATATTAATTTCTTGGAATCCTTTTATTTTACCTTTTACATTTTGCCAATAACTTCAACACAGCAATGGTCAAACGGAGAAGCAAAATATATAAATATAACAAGTCACAAATTATGTGCTGCCATATTCACTGCCCCAGCTTAAATCTTCCTTGAACACATGCATTAATTCATGACATGGAAAACACATTGACTTATTTTGGACAGGCCATATAGTCTTGTTGACAGTGGTGGTGGGATAGACATTAGGACATTGAGTTCAGAAGATCTGGGATCTAGAGAAGACTTTCACTGAGGTCAGGAAAGATCTATGGGTAAAGATGGTCTTTAGCTGTGTGTGAATGACATGGCCATGGATGAAAATTTTCAAAACTGCTTAAGAAAACTAGGGCTATGTCTACATTTAAAAAGTTAAGTCAACTTAACAAGTCAACTTAACTTTTCAAATGTGGACAGGGCCTTGGCTCCCCACTGAGAAAGGAACTGTGGTCCCTGCTGAGAAGGGACCCGCGGTTCCTTTCTTGCCGTGACCCGCAGGTCCTGGAAAGAAGGGAGCCACACTCCTTTCTTGTTAGGACCCATGCAGGTCCTGGGGAGCAGGGCTCCTTTCTTGCCAGGACCCACGCAGGTCCCAGCAAAGACAGCCGCCAGCACTCCATGGACAGGAGATCCCGAGAGGTTCCCCTGTCCGCAGAGTGCCAGGGAAGACAGCTGCCAGTGCTCCATGGATAGGGGATCCCCAGAGATTCCCCTGTTCAAGGAGTGCTGGGGAAGACAGCCACCGTCAGCTCCTGGGACGGGGAGCCCCAGGGAAGAGAGCTGCCAGTGGTTCTCTTCCCCGGGGACCCCTGGAGCTCTCTTGTCCCCAAGCCATGGCTCCCTTCCCTCAGCCCTAGGTTGAGATAAGTAAGGCGTCCACACCGTGTTAGGTTGACTTAAGGTAGACTTAGACCATAAGTCGACCTGTCAGGTGGTAGATATTAAGTCGACTTAATGAAAGCCCGATATGGACATGGAGTAATATAGGTTGACTTAAGCATTCTTAAATTGATCTAAATTGTTAGTGTAGACATAGCCTAGGAATCTAAGTCCTACTCAGTTTAAATTCCTAAAGAACTTTTGTGTCTTTGAAAATTGTCACTCTTCTAAAGAGGCACCCAACACTTTATAGTATAAATGCATATCCTAATACACTTACATTTGCAACATCTCTGTTTGGTAGGGATGTTTATTAGCCCTACTCTACAAGTCTAAAATGTCAGTGTACATGGCTTGCTGAGGTTCTTTCACAGGAAAGAACAGCAAGGACTCAGTTTCTTGAATAATTGATTCCAAGTCTAGAAGGGACCACTTACCATCTAGGCCAATGTGCTATATAACATTTGCTCATGGAACTCCTCCAAGAAAATTCCTAGAGCATATCTTTTTAGCAAAACATCCAATTTTTATTTTAAAAAAAATTGCTAGTGATGGAGAAACTTCATTTCTGTAATGGTCTGTGGAAGGAAATTCCCAAAGTTAGGCATACAACTAAAGGGATTTAGACTTGAGAAAGTGAGACCCAGCAGTGAAAGGAAGAAAAGAAAAATGAGAAAGGAAAGAAACCTTACCACCTTATAATTTTGCTAAACATCAGGGAATTAGAATGTATAAAACTGTAAATGCCAATGTAAGGATTTTAAAAACAATGGGGTGTTTAATAGAATCAGGCACAGCCCATCTAAAGGGGTGGAAATTGATGATCATTAGATTGAGACTGAGCATAGAACCCTGGGTTCAGCTCATTTACATAATTTAAGCAAGATGCACAGAAAGAGAATTTCAGTAATCCAGCTGAGAAGTCACTGAAGTATTGATTGGTGTCGCAATAGCAGGAAAAACATAAATAAGCAGAAGGCTAGTGACTTCAGATTATTTTCTTTTTTAAAGAAAGAGCTGGTTTTTTAAACAATGTCAGGGATGAATAAAACTCTAAAAGAAGAGCCATGAAGAGAAGTTAAAACACAAATCAATCTAAGCATTGGAAGTCAAGGGGGCAGGGGAAAGGACTTTACCACTTGATGGAAGGCCAAAGGTTATTGGGCCAGAGCCTCAGTTAGTGGAAGTTCAATAGAGTTTCATTTAACTTTCCTGGTGCAAAGGTGCTTTACATTATCTGAGGGGTCTGGCCTTGTATCTACCTGGTGTTTCCACTTTAAAATGGGCAAGTGTCTATTTCCAAATTGAGCTTGCTTTTGCAACAGTCTGTGCTATTCCCCTCTGCCGTCTGGACTGGTATATCTCTGCGTCACCTCACTCTCACCGCTTCTGGGACCCATCTTCCACTTGACTTGCTGTGTGTGAACTACCCACTCCCAGGTTCTTGCAAGCAAACACTCCTACTTTAATGAGCTTTGGGCCGGCCAGTCACTCATGGGATTCTGCACTAGAACGATCCCTATTCCTAAATGCATCCCTAGGAACGGCCATCTTGCAGATTTCAGTGCTGCCCATGGTTCTCTGCAAGCTCATTGATTAGTCAATTTATCAAATAAATTGATATCCACCAGCTCTGTCACACCCTTTATCAAGTACAGAAAGATCTTAAGTGAGTATAAACCATAAAAATGAGTCAGATTTGATCAGGAAGAAGTAAATGCAAGTTGCATTCCAGACTAAGCTTAACACTTTTAGTAGTCTTAGGGTATGTCTACATTTGCAACTTAAGTTGACTTGAGGACACTTAAGTCGACCTACAGAATGCCACATCTACACCTGGCTTTCATTAAGTCGACTTAAATGCTTCCTTAAGTCAACTTAACTTCCCCTCTTTAGGTCGATTTAACACTTAAGTTGACCTAAAGCCGGTGTGGAAGCCCTTGGTTGACCTAATTGGCTAAGCCAACCTCGGGTTGGGGAGAAGAGAACTGGGGCTCAGGGAGAAGGGAGCCACATGTGGCTCCCTGAAGAGAAGGGAGCCACATCTCCCTTCTCCCCGGGAGCCGCGGATCCCTTCTCCCCTGCACGAAATCCCCAGCCCGGCTCTCCTTCATCGACCTAGCACCTGCGAGTGTTGCTGCAGGCAATCGACTTAAGTTTTTAGAGTACACGCTGTAAGTCAACTTAACAAGGTCAACTTTAAGTCAACTTTGTTAACTCGACTTAACAGAGTCAACTTAGCTTTTCTAGTGTAGACATACCCTTGCAGTCTTCCATGATTCTTACCACAAGCTCATTCGTAGGCCCCTAACAAGGGTCCCTCTCTCCCCTGTGGTCAGTCTTTCAGTTGCTTGATGTTGCTTCATAGCTGGATTGCAAGACAGAGCTCAAGAGATCAAATTGCTTCTCATTTTAACAGATTTCCCTGCCACTCCCTGGTATCAGGTGATTGATAATATCTGGGATGGATTCCTCCACAGTCAAATGAGTCTCATCTGAACAGATGCTCAAGCCTGTTCATTGTTCCTGTACTTATGCCTCAGTGAGGTGTCCACTCTCGCTCTCCTTTGTGTTTTCATGGATCTAGTCAAGCCATGTGAGAGACATATTTGGGAATAAGACACAGAAGAGCCTCATAACAATGAATGTGACATTGCAAGAAGCAAAGTATCATTACAGGGTCAAGGAGCATGACTTTATATGGAATAAATTTCCACCACTGAAGAAGAATAATTAATCAGTTGTCATGTTACAAAATTTTCTTGCCTGTTTAAATCTTCATATTACAGTTTCTTGCCAATGGAGTAGATAATGAGCAACTGATATTTTTCCAATACCTGGCCCTATCATCGGATCATATATGCCATACTAGGAAGAAAGAATTTGGAGCATGGGGCCTGGTACAAGGGCCTGAGGCTTGAAACAAAGTTAACAAAAAGTTATGCTATGAGCAAAAGTCAGATCCTATCAGAAGCCTGCCTGCAAATCAATGTCCTGTACGTGAACGTGGCACAAGTACAGCTAAGATTTCTAAAACATATGGAATATGTAAACACATTCCAGTACACCAACACAAGGGCACCCCAACCTAGCACTAAATGGTTTGACAGAAGTGATGAATGGGCATACTTTATCTTTCTGCTGATGTTTCAGACATACAGGAGTGGAACATGTCATGAAACACATAAGGCGATACGTAACTTGTTTATCACAGATTGCTTGTTTGTCTATAAATGTTGTGATATCTCGCCTTAACCCTTTGTCTGGCCTAGGGGGAAATGGAAAGTCCTCTGCTCAGTGCGCTGGTACACTGTGACAGGCATACATCTGTTAGTGTACCTCTAACCATTGAGCTGGGATGCTAGTACTATTATTGGTTGACAATAAACCTGGTCAAGCGCCTTCGCCACAAAACCAAGTTGGTCTTTCTGGGTGGTTCTGTTGAGGTCTTCTGAACCAGCTACTTGTGTGGAGCTGGTACAGCACATGGAGAGAACACACACTTGGCCAACAATGGACAACATCTGCCTCCATTGTCCTGTTCCTCTCTAACAACTCTCTACTTACAACAAGCAAAAAAGCTGTCAGGAAGGTTGACCAGCAGGTGAATGGCAGTTTTAGGACTTTGTATAAACTGTATCCATGTGTTGGCTGGTCAATGGGCTGTTGCTTTCTGTTTTTTTTTTTTTTTTTTTTTTAAAGTTGATTCCCATTTTTCCCCCCTATACCTGCTAAATGTATTACACAAATTTTATCAGCTATCAAATTCATGGCAGGTAACTAGTGGGATGGACAGATAGCTATCTATTCTACATTCAGTGAGTCTTGTACTCAAATCCCTCTGAACTTAGAGTTCCAGAGTCTAAGGGTGCGTCTACACTTGTAAATTAAGTCGACTTAAGCCTGCTTAAGTTCAGCAAAACAAACAAGGACTCCAGTGGCACTTTTAAAGACTAACACATTTATTTATGGCAAGCTCTTCAGGGCAGCTACTCTCGGTCCTTATGAACATGTCCAGCACCTATCACAGTGGGTCAGTGATCCAAGTTAGGGCTCCTGGTCTCTATTGTGGTGGTGGTGATGATGATGATGATGATGATGATATCTAGATCTTAATTCTGCTGTATGATCAGAAAGAAAAAAATGACATTTAATGCCTATGACCTAAGCTAAGGCAGCAGAAGAGCTCTTCTCCCAGTGTAGTAATTTTTACACTGGATGGGGGAAGGTTGGCACAATAGGTGGTCTGGTTTTTGTTTTTTCCCCCCTCCCCCCCCCACACACACATCTCTACTGACTTCTGGTATAGCTAAATGGGTTTGCATGAATTTATTTTCTTACCTGATCCTCTGCCAAAAAGAAAAATACACAAAACCGACAAACAAAAAGCACAATTTTGAGAGAGCGCAATGTAGTATAAACAGTTTCCTAAATTCTCCACCTGACCCATTGTCTCCTTTCTCAAAATGACATTGTTAAATGTCACGACCAAGGTTTATCTTTGCACTATGAAAAATAATTAAAGGCTGCTCTTTTTCCTTTCATCCAGTACTATTACCTATTTTAATCCATCCATATTAATCCTGTCCTGACCTTCAAGGGTTTTTGTTCAGACAAACCACAAGAGGTGCTGGGAGATCTGCTCTGATTTGAAAGATTGGAGGGTTTTTTTTCATTGCAGATGTTATTAGAGTGAAATAATCATCTGCCCAAAGCAGGGTGAAAATGCATTTCCTTGACAGGCAGAAAGAGAACACTTCTGTTATGACTGACAAAAAATAAAGTCAGGGATAAAAGTGATGGAATTAGGTTGAAAACCTTGAAAAGGGAACATGTCTTTTCACCACACAGACAATGGCAGGTACATGCTGGACCTGATCCTGATAGAAATGTAAGCTTTGTCATTGAGGGCAATAGACCCTTGATGCAGAAATTGTTCCTAATGTTGTTTTAACCTTATCTCATGCTCATCATAGCAGATGATAGTTCAGCTGAGTTATAGGCTATAGACAGGCAGCACAGGGGCAGTAAAACCCCTTGAGAACCTATGATGAGATGTCTGGCCCTGTGGATGTGAGGAAAGTGGTGAATGTGATATATATTGACTTTAGCACAGCTTTTGTTATGGTCCCCTGGGATATTCTTGCCAGCAAGTTTAAGAAGCATGGATTGGATGAATGGATTATAAATTGGATGGAAAGCTGACTTGATCACCGGGCTCAATGGTTTATGATCAACAGCTTGATGTCTAGATGGCAACTGGTATCAAGCGGAGTGCCCCAAGGGTTGTTCCTGGGGCCAGTTTTGTTCAACATCTTCATTAATGATCTGGAGGACGGGGTGGATTGCACCCTCAGCAAGTTTGCAGATGACATTAGGCTGGGTAGAGTGGTAGATACACTGGAGCATAGGGATAGAGTGACCTAGTAAATTAGAGGATTGAGCCAAAAAGAATCTGATGTTGTTCAACAAGGACAAGTGCAGAGTCCTGCACGTAAGAGGGAAGAATCCCAGGCACTGCTACTGACTGGGGACTGATTGGCTAAGCGGCAGTTCTGCAGACAAAGAGGTGGGTATTGTTGTGGACAAGAAGATGGATACGAGTCAACAGTGTGCCTTCACTGTCAAGAAGGCTAACAGCATATTGGATCGCATTACTAGGAGCATTGCCAACAGATCGAGGGAAGTGATTCTTTCCTTTTATTAGGCTCTGGGGAGGCCGCATTTGTAGCATTGGGTCCAGTTTTTGAGCCCACTGCTATGGGAAGGATGTGGACAAATTTGGAGAGTTCCGCAGAGGCCAATGAAAATGCTTAGTTGGCTGGAGCACATGATTTCCAAGCAGAGGGTGGAGGAACTGGGTTTATTTAGTCCTCAGAAGAGAAGAATGATGGTGGATTTGATAGTGACCTTTAACTATCTGAAGGAGGATTCCAGGGGGGACAGTTAGGCTGTTCTCAGTGGTGGCAAATGTCAGAACAAGGAACAATGGTCTCAGGTTGCAAAGGGGAAGGTCAAGATTGGATACTAGAAAAATCTTTTTCACTAGATTGTGAAGCACTGGAATGGGTTCCCTATGGAGTATATGGCCTCTCCATTGTTAGAGATTTTTAAGGTCCAGATGAATATTAAGGTACCTTCCTTTGAAATAGATTCTGCCACTTTCACTTAGGTATGTAATGCCTTCCCATCTATTTCAAGAACTTTACTCCTGGAACTCTTACGTTTAACTCAGACTGATTATGAGAAGCCAGATCTGACTCTAAATTAGTAACTCTTCTCCAAGGTCTGATCAAAGCCATGTCTAACCATCTACAAAGCCAACTGCTCAGTTACAAATTCAATGCTCTTATTTTAAGTGGACTGATTTTTCCCTATTATATCTCTGCAGCTAACATCTGAAAGCCCTTTTCACTGTTAACTGTAGTGCTCTGCCTAAGATTGTTTGAAATTTTTAAAAAAACATTCTTCTAATCAGCTCCTTTTTAAACTTTGCTTCTACATATTTAGCAAACTTCCCTAACTCCTTTCTATGCCATATTATTAGTTTCTGGAGAGCCTTCTCCTTACTGTTTTTGTCATATCAGCTCTCCTAGCAACACTGACCTTTTTTACTCTTTTTTTAAAATTTAGTCTGTACAAGAATGAGCTTCACAGATGTGATTGAATTTTTTCCATACTACTGTTCACACTTGTTACTGGTAGATTTCCCATACTTTAAGATGTGATTATTAACACACCATTAAATATAATTAACATCCATGATATATTTAACCTTTTATTTGGTTAAAGAATCATTTTACAATTCTGTATTTTTTTCTTTATTCAAAAGTATTCATTATATAATTTGGCTGAATATTTTTTACCTGTGTCACTAGGAATCCATTGTCTGATGGGGTTGTTTATTACTCATTATTCAGTGCTATATGATTTGGCTATTTAAATTGCAGGGCTTTCTTTCTACTTCCTGATTCTTTTATTTTATAAATCTTTGGCTGTCCATTTGGGGGGAGGTGGGGGGGTGGTTAGCGGAAGATATGCTGATTTGATTTCCCCTTACCCTCTCCCCTAGCGGGGCAATAAAGAACCAGTGTTGGGATGTTCTTTTTGATTCACGTAATATGACAATAGCACTTAAAGCCAGTACAGTAAGATAACATCGCATGTAAATAAAATGCACTTATTTCTATAATGGTTCTCATTATGGTGACAGAGTGAAGACAGGCCCAGAGGTAAATGCAAAGGACAAGTTGATTATTTGAATGTATTTAGTGTCTTGTCTCCAGATCTCAAACTTGATGAACATTTAAAAAAAAAAAAAAAAAAAAGATGCCACCCATCATTCTTGTAATGGAGTACACCATCATTCCAACCAGGAGAAGGCTAATAAACTCTTCTGGGCTCACCCAGTACCAAATGGGCTCACCTGCAGAACCTGTGCCACTGGAAGGAAGCAGATCTAAAAGGAAGAACTTGTCACAGGAAGGGGTGGTAACCAGAAGGAAAACTGCAATGCAGCAGAATTAGGTGGCAGGCTTGTCAGAAGGAAGCATGTAAACCATTGCCGCTCCCAAGATTATATACAGGTTGATCACTTCAAGAAAGGGCCAAAGACGATCTCTGACCTGGCGTTTAGCTGTACCTAACCACCATAACTAAATCAGACTTCAGAGTATCAAAATAAAATTCAGACTATGGGTGTGTCTACACTACACATGACTTAATTTAAATTGACATCCAACCACCAGAGTAATTAATTCTGTTGGGCACGTACAGACCATTCTCAGTGTGTCAGTGGAGTGCCTCTTTACTAGCTGTACTTGCATTGATACAGAAAGAGTGCATCTGGGTAGCTATCCAATGGTGCAGCTAGCCACATGGTTTTTTTGGCAGGATCTTGCAGTGACTTATGGGACCAAAACGTCACAGGGTGGAAAGAGAACATGGCTCTGACCTTCCGTGATGCAATTTCTTTCCTCCCTCCCTTCCCTGATGTCAGTTGTTGGCTGTTTGTGTGTGCTCTCCCACTATTTACGCTGTCCCAGCTCTCCACAGATGAGAACCGAGTCACCAAACCACAATGGGATTATCCAATAAGACTACAGATCCCTTTCAACAAGGATGCATGTGGCCAGGTTCATTGTCAAATGAGCACAGTAAAAAGTGACTTATACAAGCTACAAATACACTTAATCCATGGATGCCCCTGACAATGGAACTGGGCCAGCAAACAGTAGGACTTTCCATTATTAACTCAGCTAGACAAAGATGATCCCTTTTGAGTCTCCTCCCCGTCCCCCCATAAATTAATACAAACAAGGGCTATGTCTACACTGGGTAATTAAGTTGACTTTGTCAACTTACTTAGTGTGTCTACACTGAAAATTAAAGTCTACTTAAAGGAGAACTTAAAGAGTCGACCTAGAGCGTCCACACTGGATGCTCTAGGTCGACTTTGTGGGGCTAGGGGGACCTAAGGCAGGTCCATGGGGACGGGGGAGGGCACCCTTGCCCAATGCCAGGGAGCTCAGCCTTTGCTCCATTGTACATAGGTACAATAGGGGAAAGGGGGTCAGGGACCCTGGTAGGGCATAGGGGCAGGGTGGGCATGCCAGGCTTCCCCTGTGCCCACCTGGCAGAGAGGGCATTGGTGCAGCCCTGGGGTAGCCCTAAGTTGACTTAGGGCTACCCTATGGCTATGCTGGCTTAAATCGACTCTAAGGAGTCGACTTAAGCCTTAGGTCTAGTGGAAAGGAGGTTTAATAAAATTGACTTAATTTTCATTAAGTTGACTTTATTTTCCTTAAGTCGACTTAAGCAAGCTGCTTAAGTCAACTTAAGGAAACTGTAGTGTAGATGCAGGGTAAATTAAGTTGACTTAAGCAAGCTTAAGTTGACTTAATTTACCAGTGTAGACGCACCCAGGTTGTGTATTGCCCTTGGTGTAGTAAGATACTACCTCCTGATGTGGCAAGATACCACTTATTACCTTTCACCAAAATGTCTACCCATCATATTGTCGTTCCAAAGGGTCAACATCTTCTCATTATCTTTGGGGTATTGGGACACATGTTCTGGTACCTTTCTGGAATGACCCTGAATGACTGCTCTGTACCTAGTGCTTCTTAGGAATTTGGGCATAATGCCAGCTACTATAAACTTACTTGCAGCCTTCCTAACACAGGAACTGGATCATTACTTTAGTTCAGGCTTCATATCTGGCCTGTTGTACTGGGCCTCATGTCTCAGCCTCTCCATTTCTGCTACATCCCCCACTTCTTGTTTTTTTTATGGGGAGGCTGTTTACCTATCATCCTGGAAAAGCATAATGTATGGACTAAAGGGCTATGTCTACACTTACTAAAATTAGTTCGAATTAAGTTAATTCGAACTAGAAAAAAATAGTTTGAACTAAGCGATTTCCATTGAATTCAATAGGCTGGTTAGTTCGAACTAAGCAATTAGTTTGAACTAACATGGCCACATTGCTTAATTCGAACTAACTAATTTGAATTAACCCTTACTTCGAATAGCCTATTCGAAGTTATTAGTTCGAATTAAGGAAGCCCTTTATCTGAACTAATGAAAGCCTAGCATATAGCCATGGCTTTAGTTAGTTCAAATTAAGCCTCCTTAATTCAAACTAACTTGCCCGTGTAGACATAGTGAAGGTGACGCAGTTGGCTAAAGAGTGTTAAACTGCCACCTTTTAGTGCTATCTGAACCCTTATGTCCCTTAGTCTGCACATTGCCCTGTAGAACAGATGGACAGGTTGTATGTTCCAATTATCGTTAGTCTCTTATGCTAGGCCTGGGAATGGTAGGTCCGGGATCTTGACTGAGGAATGTAGTTTTATGATTAGGGACACTTTTAAATAGTGAATGAGTGGACAATATGGGTGCGATATATCTGTGTGTAATATGTATGTGTACCTACAAAACCACCTTATATTTCCGTTTCCAGTCTAGTGTTGTAGTTTGGCGCTTTCACTTTGGTACCATCGATAACATCCTTTTATTAGGGCAATTACTGTTGCCACCTATATTGTCATTAGTAGTACATTCATTATTTTTGAAATAAAGATAGCAATGTGGAACACGCTGTAATAATGCCTATGAGTAGAGGATGTAAAACCGAAATTGGTAGTGGCATTACAAATGAGGCCTTTATATATAATGTTTTGTGATTAGTTACTACACAGTACTGTCCATCTGTGTTCTAGGTTACCCTTGTTGCTGGTTGTCAGCCTCTGGTGAGCTTGCTGGGCATAAAACAGAATGACCAGCCTTTGTTTCCCTAAGTTGTATTGCTCTGTGGGACACCAGTAGTGGGCGTAGATCCAGGTAACCTATTGCATGAACAGTAAACAATCTATTAAATTGCATCAACAATTCCTATAGGCAACTGGACAATGAACAAGATAGTTTTGAAGAAGATATGCCTCAGTTAGGATGCAGTGTCACTGACCCCAAACCGTGATTAGAAATCACGGGAGGAATGTTTACACAATTTGTAGTTACTATGTAAGTTAATAGTGTTTTTTTCTATTTAATTTGTTTTTTTTATCAATTTGTTTTTTTCTTGTCTCTGTTTGCTGTCATTGGTTAGTTACATTTTTACCTATGTGTTGGTAAAACAATTTAGCAATGTATGGTAAATGGTGTACACAGCAATATGGCAATAATTGAGCAAAGCAGCAAAATAATACAGTTGCTATTACACAGTAGACAAATTCAAATTAAATGATCGATTAACCTAGTCCAGCTAGTGAATTTCTCAGTGATTGCCAACTTAATTGTTCATATATGGTATACCAATGTGTTATCAGACCAGTCTGTTTATAAAATACTTCATTTTTCTTTCTTGACGCCTGGGGTATCTTTTACTATGTACTGATACCTTATGATCTCTTTGGAGTGAGATGTAACAGTAAACAGTTTGTTAGTTAATATAATTGTTTTTTAAATCAAAACAATACACAGAAAAGCTACTTTGTTCACAATGCAAACAGGGACAAAAGCTTTTAACACAAGCTATAGTTTTACAATTGTACAAAGATTCATTTTTACTTGACGTGCTTTGCTAAAATTTGATACTAAATATAATATGTTGCTGCTAAAATAGATGCTCACAGTCTTCTATGAGAAGGCATGTTGCTTTTCCCTGCTGAGCTCTCTGCTTAGGCAAAAGAGAACATAATTCTTACCAAGCTTTATAAAGCTAAGATGCCTGTAATACCAACTTTACTTTTGTTAACTGCTTAGAGGCACAAACTTTAGCAACCACTGCTACCTTTTAACACAGCATAGAAGAAAAGTTAAATTAAAACAAAATCAATTTGAAATCAAAATTAAATTCAAAATCAATTTTAATTCAGGTCTGTGCATATACTTTCAGGGTTTTAAGCTTTTACACTGCTTAGTTGTATTTAGGGAAACAAAGATGGAAACCTGTTGGGATTGTTTGATTAGTTTGCACATTTTTGCTATCCCATTCTTACAACTATATTTCAATATTGAATAAATGTGCAACCAAGTTTATAAAACGAAGTATAAGAAACTGACATTTTGCTATTATCACCTTTGCACTTTTTCCTTTTGAATAACAAAACTGTGATTAATAAAGAATTTTTATTTGGAAGTGCATTATTTGTTGGGGCAAAAAATATGTACATATATTTATAACTGAGGCCTTTGGAGGTTTGCAAAAAATAAAAAGAAATAACTGATATGACCTACCATACCCTACCATAATACTAAAATGGTGTAGCATCACTTTTATATTTTAAAGTATAAAATTGACTTGTTGAAAAAAAAAAAAAAAAAAAAAAGTACTCACTTGACACACTCTATATGCAACCCAGGACAACATACATGACAAATTTACAATGAATAACAAATACACCAGACATATTTATAACTATATAAAATGAGGCATTAAGAACTAAAATTAAGGCAAAGCATTTTAGAAAATGGAACGGTAAACCAAAGTTAATAATTTAAACAGGCAAGTTATTATTTTTATGCAAAAATAATTAATAAAAATTGATAAAGCATTTTTTTCAAATTTATATGAATTTAGTAATTTAAGCCATTCACTTTATTTTGACATATTTCAATGTAACCTAAGGCACGCCCATGTTTCAAATATTAGTCAGTGGTTAGGATTGAAACATTCTGCATTTCTGTTGCTTGGCAACCATATCTTCATGAAAGTTGGGAATATTTCCAACTGTTGCATTCTTGAAGGATTAAAATAATTATTTGTACCTGGTTTATATTATCTCTCGGGGGGGGGGGGGGCGGGGATGTAAAGCAGTTGAGAAGCTGCATGCCTGGTTATTATCCTGTCTCTGAGAGGAAAGTGGGAGTCCTTATCTGCTGTTGGGAACTTGTTTGTTCCCCCAGTGTCTGTTACTTGTGTGTGTGCATGCCAGATTGATTTCAGGAGTACCCTTTTCTACTGGAGTTAACTGAGCAATTTCCCATGTGTTAATGTATTGATTCTAGATGTTAAATTGATTACTCTGTTTTCACTTCAAATTCGTTTCTATCCATACCCCTGAAATCAAGTCACACCTTCCGTCTTCTGACATATTCTGTGAGCTGTCACATTTTTTCCTTTGTCTGATTTGCCAGGAAATATTGTTTTCAACTTCTCCCTCTAGAACACTTACCTCTCCCATTCTGACAGCCACAGGTCTAGTTTTACCAGAAGATGGTTCTTATGGTGATGGTTGCAATGTGCCCCCACTTCATTATTTTTTTTTTAAATTTTTGCCTGTGTCCCCCTGTTCATCAGACTCCGTCATTCCCTGAAGCCTGTTGTAAACCATGTATATTTAGAGCAGGGGATAGCACTTTTCTTTTTTGCAGATTTTTTTACAACTGCCATTCTTTTCCAGTGCTTGCTGTAATGTATAATGTTTCTGAACTGCTTGTTGCCCTGCTAGGAAAGTGGGTTCATTCCAGAGCTCTGGTTTCTTTAATACTTTTAACTTTGTTTCGTTTGTTAGGTGACCCCCAATTTTGTGGCGTGTAGTGGACATTTTTTACTTATTATTTTTCCAGGTTATCATTTCTGCCCTAGTTTTACAGACTCCATTCCGCATTTCTTCCCCACTGTTTTTTTTTTTTTAATTTATATGTACCTTCTTTGCTGATAACCGTACTAAACTCTATGGGGATTTGCAAGGAGGGATTAAGTGAGGTCCCTAGCACATGGTTTTCTGCCACCTTAGATTGTGATTCCTACAGAGGGTAACTCTTACTTACCAGATCAGTGGTCAGAGTCACCAACGTTGTCGCGTGTTGGCTGCGTGTGTGGTCTCCCAGCGTTCATGCTTTCCCAACTCTGCGCAGATAACGAAGACACTGACTCATGATCAGTTTAGCCAATAAGACTATAGATTTCTTTTAAGAACAAAGGCACCAAGCCAGCTTTATTGTCAAACAAGCATGGTAAAAAGCATCTTATGCATGCAACAAGTATACTTAATGCATGTATGCCTCTGACAATGGACCTGGCTCAATAAACGGGAACTTTCTCCTCGCTCGGCCAGACAAAGACTCTTCTGCTGAGGATCCCCTCTTTCCTTATACACTTAGACAAACAAGTTATATGTTGCCCCTCTGACTTGTGTAGTTTCCACACTCTGACGTGGTAAGATGGTTCCGTCAAAACATCTCCATCCATCACATTGTCATTCTGAGTGGTCAGTGAGCCCCCATTATCTTTGGGGTACTGGGATGTTCTAGGACCTTTCTGGAATGTGCTTGTGCGAGAATTCTGTCCCTAGTGCTTCTCTAGAACGTGTTTAAATCAGCTCTGTTCTTGGCAGTTACTGTGAACTTACAGGCAGCCGCATAGCCTGACTCTTGCTAACTTTGTTCCTAACAGAAGGGCATCACCATTACTTTAGTTCAGGCCTCATACCTGGCCTGTTATATAGGCCTCATGTCTCAGGCTCTCACTCTGTAGCACACTTGATATCAATAGCAAAGAATCCGTACTTTTTGGGCCTTTTTTTGAAAGCCTGGCTGAACTTTGTGTACACCATGGCATGAGAAGCATGGAGCTGTGCACGCTTGTGAACATTACACACACCTCGCACCTTATAATGCAGTATTTCTAGAGCCAAGAGAGGAACTTCTGCATGGAACATCATGATATCCTTCAAGAGGCCCTGCTGCAAACCATAATATGAAGCAATTCACAATTGTGGTTGCGCAACAGTGAACCCTGTAGAGAGCCATTCCTGGTCCCAGGGAATGAGTCGTATCTGGTGGGATCGTACTGTTATGAAGGTCTGGGATGATGAGCAGTGGCTACAGAACTTTTGACTGAAAAGGCAACTTTCCAGGAACTTTGTGCAGAGCTTTCCCCAGCCCTGAAGCACAGCTGCGCTTAAATGAGACCTGCCCTGACACTGGAGAAGCATTTGGTGATTTTCTGTGGAAGCTTGCAATGCCAGTCCTCTACCAGGCAGTGGGAGTCAATTTGTAGTTGGTAAATCCATTGTGGGGCTGTTGCATTCCTTGGATGTGGTGCTATTAAGCAACCCCTGCTGAGAAGGATAGTAACTTTGGGTAATGTGCAAGACACAGTGGGTGGTTTTGGTGTAATGGAGATCCCTAATGGTGGTGGGACAATAAGTGGCATGTGAATCCCTATTGTGGCACCTTGACTAAGTGTACATAAAGGGAAAGGGATACTTTCCCACTGGTGTTGTAAGAAGTGGTGGATCACAGGGGGTCTTTCACAGACGACATTGTGGGATGGTCAGGAAAATGGACATGCACATCTTTATGAACACAGGTCTGTTCAAAAAGGTGCAATCAGGGCCTTTCTTTCCAAATTACAAAATAATCACTTGTGCTGAAATGCCAGTAGTGATCCTGGGAGATCCAGCCTAACCCTTGCTCCCATGGTTCATGAAGCTGTAGACTGACCACCTGGCCAGCCTTTCCACAATAGGCTGAGGAAGTGCAGAATGGTGGTTGAATGTGTCTTTGGGTATTTAAAGAGTTGATGATACAGTTTGTTTTCTAGGTTAGACCTCAGTGAAAGCAATATCCCCATAGCTATCACTGCTTGCTGTGTGCTCCATAATATCTCTGAGGCAAAGGGAGAGAAGTTTCTCTAGGGGTGAGGCATGGAGGCAGATAGGCTGGCAGCTAACTTCAAACAGTCAGGTACCAGGGCAATAAGAAGAGCTCAGTCTAGGGCTTTGGGTCTCTAGGAGGCTTTGAAAGATTATTTCAGTAGTGAGCCAAACTAATGTGTGCTACTGTCTGCATTGTGCCTTCCTAGACTTTCACCTCAGTTGCATCTGTTTTCCTGCACCTCCTCTTCCCCTCCCAAACCCCATACTTGGGATAAATAATGAATATTTAATTCTGTAAAAGCTTGTTTGTGAAACAAAAGAACAGAAACAATGGGAAAATAGTTTAACCCTGGGCAAACAATGTGACTAAATTGGTAGGGTAGAAACCAAGTCAGTTTGTTTGTGAAAGTGTAGAAGCCTTGCCCATCAAACATCTTTGGCTATGTCTACACTGGCAAGTTAGTTTGAATTAGGGAGGCTTAATTCGAACTAACTAAAGCCATGGCTACACTAGGCTTTAGTTAGTTTGAATTAAGGGCTTCCTTAATTCAAACTAATAAGTTCACATAGGGTATTTGAACTAAAGGGTTAATTCGAACTAACTAGTTCCAATTAGCCAATGTGGCCATGTTAATTCGAACTAATGTCTTAGTTCGAACTAACCGGCCATTGAAATAAATGGGGATCACTAATTTGAACTAACTAAAATTAGTTTGAATTAATTAGTTCGAACTAACTATTTTAGCAAGTGTAGACATAGCCTTTGAATGGCCACTTTTTGGTCTTAGTGCCCTTCCCAGAGTGTTGAGAGGAAGTGCCTCCACACTCCTAGCCTCCTGGAACATTTAGGAAAGGGGGATTGGGAAAAGGTGATGCACACGGGTCATTCTGTAGCCTCGAGCCATCTTTCTTGAAGTTCACCCCAATGCCACAACATGTCTGATTGGTCCTTCATAATTTGCAGCATGTCAGCCTGAATGACATACTCTCGCTCCTGGGATCCTTTCCTTGTCCAGCTTGTCAGACAATGAAATCCTCCAAGTTCTTAGCTCATTGTCAGTTGCCCCAGAAGCATTCATTATCTCTTTGAATCTGTGATTGTGTGTTCTGCTTTTTACCTTCTCATCTGTGACAGACGCTCTGCTGGTGTGGAGCATGCGCCGAAGGCCAAGCTTGCCACTAAGTTATGCAAAGCAAAAGGCAACCATTGACAGTGCATACCTTGGGTCTAGTGCAAAATTGCTATTTAAAAAACACTCCCCTTATTACCCTGAAGTGCAAGAAGAAAATAATCAGTATCCCTAGCTATTCAATGAACTGTTTTGCCATGCCAGCCATGGTGAATATGGTCCAATGATGGGTCCTGTGCTGCAACTTGTGGGTAACCTCAGCAGGAGCATCAGTGGGCCTGTGGACTAAGTCCCCTCCTTTTAGCACCATGGACAGCGTAGACACTGAGGACCAGTGTTAAGCATCCCAAAGTGCAGTCTTTGTCCAAGGTGGCTCCGCGGAGGAAGGGAGTTTGTGGCTACGGAGAATATTGAAACATCTCTCCCGCCCACCACCCCCTTTAATACTACTGGTTGTAGTCACCCTGGGCATGCAGAGTTGGAGGTCAATGCTGACCTCTGCCACCCAAACCACCAGCATGGTAGAGAAGCTGTGGTTCAGTGACCAGGCAATCACCCAAGATCAAGCAATGGAATAGTGTTTAAGCATGCATCTACACTTACAAATTAAGTGCATCCACAATTGATGAAAAGTTAAGTTGACTTAACAACACCTCGATTTAGGTCAACTTAAGACAGTGTGGACGGTGATAAGCACCTAAATCCACCTTATTAAGTTGACTTAAGGTTGAAAAGGGGCTATGTCTACACTAGAAAAGTTAAGTTGACTTCTGTTAAGTCTGTTAAGTCTTAAAGTGGACCTTATTAAGTCGACTTAATAAAGATTTAACTTTCTAAGTGTAGACAGCCTAAAAGTGGCTTAGATTAGAAGAAGCAGTGAGCAAGCTTTCCATTGATTGCAGTGGGAATCATATGCATGGGGGGAGAGTAAGATATGTCGCCTGTGAAGATATGAGACATGAAAGGTGCACATACAGTACATTAAACAGCAGTGGAGGAGTTATTTGTCATGGATTTATTCATATAGGTCTTCTAAAAACATGCCCAGCTTGATTAATTTTTGCCATTAAAGAGCCTTGAGTCTAGGTGGCTTGAAAGCTTGTCTTTCCCACCCTACTAATAAAAGATATTACCTTCCCCACCTGGCCTACTTTATAATCTTGGCAGTCTAATGAGGGCAATAAAAATCAATGAAGGACAGTCAATGCTACTTGCCAAGAAGGACACAGATTCTATAACCCTTTCAGTCGGCTTCTACTTGCTCCTTCATGGCACACCACTAGAATTAGTGAGCAGCATTCTTCTCTGAATTATGTGTGTTTCAGTGCTGAAGAGATGGGTAAAGGTTCAGTTGGAGTGTATACATGTATATGCACTGACTTTTTTTTTAGTCCACATTCATCTCTAAATTGAGATTGAACCAGGTTTTTAGAGTGCATCATGAAAAATGACCTCACAAGCTGCTAAGATTTTCATCCTAAATAACTAAAATGCTTAGACGATCCTCTTGGGTTTTGATCACATGCTTTTATTATATCAATGTCATCTTTGCATTTAATAAGTTGTTGATGCATTCATTAACTTTCTGGAAAAATAAATGCGTCAGATATGCAGAGGCATAAATCGCTGTAGCTCTGTAGTCAACAGAGCTATGCTGAGTAATGCCAGGTGAGGTCTGGATGCCATTCTAGCTCCTGCTCCCTACATGCATGTCACAATCCGTAGAAAGTTTGCTTATTCTTTCTTTTAATCTCAACTTCCCTCTTTTAAGACTTTCATTTATAGCTCTTTGGCTACATGAAGATGAAGGCACTATCCCCTGAGATATGAATAACTCCCACTGACTAGGGAAGCATCTGGTTTCAACGGTTCATTTTGATTATTTTAGAAATCCTCTCAGGCCCTTTAGTAAACATTCCCGATAAAGTGTTTTTTTTCCATACTATTCTCTTCATTGTCTCTGCAGGGCAAGTCTTTTTCAGCACTACCATGTAATCTCCATATATATTAGTATAAACGAAGCCCTCAGCACATCACTGATCCTTGCTCAGCTCTTGTCTATAATTCTTTCATGCTTAATAGATTCTCTTCATGGATAAGTATTGTTTTAGGCCTCTTGCCAATGTTTAAGCCAATGAGCCAATTTTCTATGCCAGGCTACTGAGCAGCTATTTATGGAGACTGCTCAAGCCTTCGTATATAGCAAAAGACTGAAACCCATAAACCTGTATAGCTGAGTATGTAGCAGGGGAAAATTATTCCATGGCCCCAAATGAAGCCTGATGTGTTTTAACTTTGCAAAATACTTTCAAAAAGTTTTCAGGTTATTGAAATGCGACATGACTTCCTCACTCGCCATTTTGAGAACTGGTGGGAGAATAGTGCATTAAAAGATGGTGTTTTGTGGGGAGGAGGGAAACATAACTTAGACTAAAAACTCTCTGCATTTTTCACTTCCCTTTACAGTCCTGATTACTGAGGCAAGGTGCATTGTTAGAAACAGTTAGGTTTGTGCCAGCCTAAAAAGAGGCCAGCGCTACCCACTTCTGAAAATTTACCTTTTAAATCTGTTTGTTTTTTTTCTTTTCTTTTTTTTAAAGTCCTGGTAGAAAATGTTGAAGGCAAGACTGGTGTTAGTTTGCATCAGTCCTAAACTATGGCATACTAAATCAGGGGCGCCTGAATGTTGGACAATGATGTTCATTGAGTTATGCTGACGTAGCAATTGAGGGTCCTGATGGCCATCAGCAGGTGTGATTGTAGCACATGAAAGGCTAGCTTGCCAAATATAGCAGTGCAAATAGCAATATCTCCACAGGATGGGGTGGAGGAACAGGTCAGCTGTCCAAGTCTGTCCTCAAGCTGTCACATGGGCTTGTACTCAGGTAACTAGTTCATGCTGCTGTGGCTTCTCTGCTTCCTTACTTCAGTGCAGACACCCTTTGGGAGTCCAAACTAGACAACATAGGCCAATGTTCCTACAATATTCTGGGTCGTTACTTAGAAAGATATGAGTTTTGATGTGCTTTGCAAATATAAAAACTCTTTGGCTAAAAAATTAAGAATGCAGGTCATGGGTCTTGTTAATGGCTGAAAGGCCATGCGATAAAAACTCAAAAATGTGTAAAGAAAGGGGGAAAATGTGCCACTTGTACATATAAAAGGCTTTATTCAGGGTCCACTGGAACCAAAAAGTCTTTTCATTGGTTCTGAAGGGCTTTGCGTCAGGCCCTGTGTAGTAAAAATAGATAGATTATATACACTGTTCTCGTTATGACCTTCCCACTGCCCCAGCCTCGGTCATTAACCTGCAGAATATGAGTATATTATTCCTACGAATATATTATTCTGACGAAGTGGGATTTTCTCCCACGAAAGCTCATGCGATTAATAAATCTGTTAGTCTTTAAAAGTGCCACAAGACTCTTTTGTCTTTCTACAATAGACTAACACGGCTACCCCTTTGGAATTTGTATTATTCCTACGTAAGTGTACTCTCTCATCTCAGTCTAGATTCAGCTTGGGCACCAACACACCTTTTATAGTAAAATGATACGCTCAGGTTTCAGAAGAGCCCTGGCAATGTTATTAATGGGGCCAAAATAGTTCACGTAGTAAACGGGATTTGAGGGGTGCAAGAAGACTGACATTATCGCCAAATGAGTGTTCATTTCAGATGTGATTTGACGATGGAACCAAGTGGGCCTGTGCAGCAAAATGGGTCTCCGTTTCAGTTCCTGCTCTCAATCGTTGGCCTCTTGTTATTAGCTTATGATGAGGCAAATGAATATGGCAAGACATCTGGGAACAGGGAGGACTTTCAGCAGCCTAATAAAAAAAGCTGGGGGCTTGACATTTATGGAGATGCATGGCTTCTCTGCTTGCGGAGAGAATGAAGAAATGTGGGCTGATGCGTTAGGCTCCAAACTGCTTCAAGACATAATGATCAAAGTTATTACTTCAGTCATTTATTTAGATTTCTTTAAAACGCACTCATCCAAAAACTCTGCAATGTTTAGCATTTTAGCAACCCCATTTGCATTAAGCATTCAGCAAAATCGTGTGCAAATCATTCAGACAGGAGCTTTATCTTAGTGTGGCAACTACCTTTGTCTGAAGCATTGAAAATTCCCAAGCAAACCTATGGGCTCTGTCATGGCTGGGCAGGTACCCTTTGGCAATGCAAAGAAGAGATGATCAAATCAGTAGACGTGTTAGGGAAAACTTGAAGGAATTTCTTCTGACTCCTAGGGAGCTTTGCAAAACCTAATTTCTATACCTGCCTTCTGAACTAGGCCATCTAGCAGTAGTCAAAATGGGGAACGTATTTTGGATAACGATACTGGGAATTTATATTGTATCTCGCATTTCCTAACGGTAAAGGAAGAGAGGGTGAACTAGAGACCTGCCTTCTGTTCCCTATTTTGATGTTAATTAGCTACAATCAGGAGGACAAGTTATTAAACAGCTATGCCTTAGTTTTCCTGTCTGTAAAATGAAAACCCTCTGCTTTTTGTAAAGTACTTTGAAATGAAAGGATATGTGTAAATGCAAAGGCTGCTGTTCTAACATCCTCATGTAACCATTACAGGAGTTGCTTCCCACTCCCCCCCTCCTCCATTTCTGTGTGAGATAAATATTCCAGCTAGGTAAACTGAGGCACAATGCATTTAAATAACTGGTCCAAAACTAAACAATGGTTCAGTTCAAATGGCAAAAGCAAACACAACCTCTGGCACCCAATCACAGTCCCTAACATCAGTACATACTGCCTCCTTATTATATAGATATTATAACTTTCTAAGTGTTGTTTCAAATTACAATGTATCCAATTTAGGTTTAAACTGAAATATTTACATAGAGCTAAATATATCCCTGCCATAGCAGAACTGACGTTTAGTTCCTGAGCAAGTTTGAAAGCAACACCCTCTGCCAGTGTGGGGTCTCCCACTCCACAAGGTGACTGCGTGGCTGTGAAGGGGACCCATATTTGGTTAGGCGACTGGGAGTACAACTAATTGCTGTAGGACATGATTCCAAACTCCACTGATGTCAATGAGTTTTGGACAAGGCCCATAGTGCATGTCTCAGATGGCAGAGCCAAAGGCTTGGTGGGAGCGAATATTTCCATTCATCTTTCTTCTTCTGCCCACTATTGCATGGCAGACAGAAGAAGAAATTTGAAGGAAACATTTTTTAAAACTACAGTATTTCTCTTACCAGCTGGATTATTTCTAGCTGGCTGATCATGTCTTCCAGTCCTACTAAGAGAGCTTATAAATTTAGATAAAATGGCTTATTTTTCATTTAACACAACCTGGCTGATTGCTTTATTTGCTTAAATGGTAATAAAATGCTCGAGCCTGGCCCATGATTACTTGTCCCGGGCCCCCCATTCCACAGAGAAAAAGGCTGCTTTTATACACACAGAATCCTCCCTTCTTTCTCAAAATGTGTCATGCTCTTCCTTTTACATTAAAGGAACAATATCCCAGGGAATGGGATTGATTTTATGCTGGGTCCGCTGAGGGGCTTAGCCCAGGGGAAGAAGTGATCAGTGGGGGCTGAAAACTACCTGGGTGTTACCTTTATTCTGCCTGCCTTGGGGCTCAAATTTATGGCAGATTTCCTTGGGTTGCCTCAGCACTATGGGCACCCTTCCCCCTGCCATATACCTAGGTAGCCCTGTCACCCCTGGCATATAGGGTTTGCCAGTGTATATAGCCACTTATGTCGTGTCTACAGTTCTCTTGTACTAGATTAATAGATCGCAACACCAGAAGGAAACACTGTGATTGTCTAGTCTGAGCTGGCTGGATTTGAAGACTTCTGGAGGTTTCTTCCAGCCCCACATTTCTATGATTCTATACTATGGGCCATAGACCTTCCACTGAACCTCACAGAACCTTTTGAGCTATGGCATGGCTGTCACAAAAAAGACATCCAATCTTGATTTAAAAATTGCTAGTGATCAAGAATCCACTACAACCCTTGCTGAGTTGTTCCAATAGTTATTTCCCCTCTCTATTAAATATTCACACATTAGTTCCAGTCTGCATTTGTCTAGCTTCATCTACCTGCCTTTGGGTCTTGTTATAACTTTCTCTGCTAGGGTGACAAGCTCGTTGACAAATATTTGTTCTCTCTGTACATACTTATAGACTATGATCAAGTGACCCCATGACCTTCTCTTGGTTCAGCTAAATAGACTGAAGTAGGGGAATTCTACCCCCAATATTCTGAGACTTTATGATGTGCCTGGCATAGGGTATAAGGGCTGTATTAGAAGACAGAATCAGAGACAGAGTTCCTCATGTCTGATCTGCTCATGCAGGACAGAAAGCTAGTGAAGCATAGCCAGTTTCAGGCAGATTCAATCAAAACTTCATCCTCAAATGAAAAATGAATTCTTCTTTTCAAGTTTGAAGACAGTTATTTTCCCCCTTATTTCCCCCCTCAATTTTGTGGGAACCCAGAAACCAAAACTGCTGAAATAACATTGGAGTAGCTATTTTTACGGCAATTCTGACCTGACCAAACTCCTGAGTTACCACACATATTATAAAAACGAGAGTCCTGTACCACCTTAAACACTAGCAAATGTCTTCAGGCATGAGCTTTCGTGGGCTACAACCCACTTCATCAGATGCATGAAGTGGAAACTACAGTTAGAAGGCGTGTACACTTGCCAGGATGGGAAACAATACAAGGGGGAGGGCAGGTACTAACAAAGTCAGTTCAGTTACGGTACATGAAGCCCATTTACTACAACTGATTAGAAGGTGAGAAGGTATGAGGAAGGACAATTACTTTTTGTAATGAGATAACCCATTCCAAGTCCCTATTCAGACCCAGACACAATCAGATTTGACTTTGTTACACTTGCCCTCCCCATTGTATAGTTTTTCACCCTGGCATGTGTGTGTATGTGTAATATATATATATACCTCCTAACTGTAGTTTCCACTCATGCATCTGACAGAGTGGGTTGCAGCCCACAAAAGCTTATGCTCGAAGAATTGTGTTAGTCTTTAAAGTGCATCTAAACTGGTGCCTTAGGTCAACTTAAGGACGCTCACATCGACCTACAGAACTCTGTGTCCACACTGGGCGCTTGTTAAGTCAACTTAACACCACCTCTGAAGGTCAACTTAAGGCTTAAGACCTTATTAAGTCGACTTAAAGCCAGTGTAGACAGGTATGTCTACACTACAGGCTCTGTTAAGTCAACTTAACAAGGTTGACTTAAGTCGACTTTAAGTGTAGATGCTCCGTTCAGTTAACTTAACAGGATTGACTTTAATTCAACCTTGTTAAGTCAACTTAACAGAGTCGACTTAATTCATCAAGTGTAGACATAGCCAAAGCTGGCAGAGGACTTTCGCTGTTTTTGCTATATACAGACTAACACGGCTACCTCTCTGGAACATAAATATTATGAAAAAACTTGTGGGACAGTTGTGGTAAGATACCATAATGGCTGATGATTAGGTTTTATTTGTATTGTACATTGCCTTCAGAGGTCCATGAAGGATCAGGCTTCCTTTGAACCAGCTTGTGTGTGGACACACAACAAAGAAGACAGGCCTAAACACCTTTGAGCATCCAGGACATAGTCAGTCAGTCAGTCAGAGAACGCACAATTTATAAGCCTGTCAGGAGGCAAGTGATCAAAACAGACAAATGAAGTGAGCTGGGAGGAAGATTTAACACTAAAATGGAAATTTAGTAGAAGTCTCAAGTCACCAAATGCCTAGTTTAGGTGGGTGACCTGGAGCCAGATGAACACCACAAACTAGTTTAAAGCAGACAGATCAATCCTGCAGCCTTTACTCCATTGTTTCAAAAATAATATCCTGATATGCAGAAATGAGTGATTTAACTTTAAAAAAAACAAACAGGGAGTCCTGTGGCACTTTTAAAGACCAACAGATTTATTTATCACATGAGCTTTCATGGGTAAAATCCCACTTACCTACAAAAGCTCACACAATAAATAAATGTTAGTCTTTAGAAGTGCCACAGGACTCCTTATTTGTTTTTCTGAAATTAAATTCACACGGCCACCCCTCTGAACTTTAAAAGGCGTCTTGGATTATGAAAGATCTACCATTTTGCGGGATGTCTCCTATCATTACAATGGGAAATATTGCTGAAAAAAGAAATCTGTCCCAAGGTGCCAGAAATGTAAGTGTACCCATGGCACAGTGCAAAGAGAGGTGTAAAAATGTTCCTTGTTGGACATAATTCTTCACTGAGGCGATTAGCAAAATAGCCAGGAAGAGCTGAAAATGCAGCAACTGAATGCCACCACCAGCTATTGCCTGCCGGTCAAAATCTCCAGGATGCCTCTTGGTGAACCTATGACAAGGGCTGCCTTCAACTGCCTATTTCAGAGATATTGAAAAACTGCTCCGCCGTCCCACAAACAAAAGGGCCCTGCGTGACTATAGAAAGAGGTTTTAGAGAACCATTTTACAGACACCACAATGTACATTTTTATTACTTTGTCATTTTTCTTACCTTATTCTAATACAGCAACCCAGGGACTGAACTACGAAGGGTGTGACCTGTAGAGTGTTCTAAGATGTCCCAGGTGGGGAGGGGGAATGACACATTACAGCTTCTAACCAGGAAGGCTGTACAAAAACTGGTCAAATGGAAACCCTGAGTTCAGGGCCTTATTAGATCAAAAGGATATTGTCACCTTCAATGGGATGAAAGATCTAAAGATGTAATGAATTGGTTGGTGGTGCAGATCAATTTCAGTGATGTTGGTGGGTTAGTTGGACATGTGCCAGACTCTCAAGCTGTGGATTTGTTCTTGAGACCTACAGGCAGTTATTAAAGTCTCAGCTGGGGTTGCCACAGGAGATAATAAGGGTTGTAAGTAACACAGCACAGAGAGACTTATTTAAGAAGAATTCTACAGACTTAATCCTGTCATCTGAGGCCCACATTGAAGTAATACAACATGTTTCTTTGTGCTTTCATAGTGAGAAATGTGCTTTGGTACTAGGCCAGACAACCCAGTCTCAGGCAGTGCCCAAACTTTTCTCCATGCTTGTTAATCAATTGCGTATAGCCTGAGTGTGCATGTGGAAAGAGTCTCAACTTTTTCATTTCCATCACTGTAAAAAGCACCTTGTGTTATTTTCTGCTGCTGGCTAATGTAGAAGAAAATGTTCACTGATCATGATCGTCTGCCAGAGAAGTTTTGAAATGTGCTTATCTTTTTACTATGCTAAGGAGGTGGGGCGGGGAGGGGAATATCGCAGAACAAGATAGCATGCAACATTAACGTTATCCTTGACTTGGATGGCTGGAGCGTTTTTTTAACTGTCAGTATCAAACTCTCCATCACCTTACTGGGAACAGTGACCTCTAATTTGTGTAGCAAAAGACTAAGGCCATGTCTGCCCCACAAAATTACATCAACTTAACTTATGCCTGCATACAGCCTCTGGAGTTCTTAAAATTGCTTGTATGCATGTACACTTGATTCCTTGTGTCAGCGGGGTTTGCCCAAGAGCGCTTGCATCAATTGTATTGTCAGTGCTGGGCATGATGGGGTGGCTCTTGAAGCAGTAGCAGTTGATATGAACAAGGTGGTGTCTACACGCTGCATCAATCTAATTACATTAACTGTGACTTGACACCGCTAAGGGAGGTGATGATATTAAATCAGCATAGAGAGGAGCAATGGTCTCAAGTTGCAGTGGGGGAGGTTTAGGTTGGATATTAGGAAAAGCCTTTTCCCTAGGAGGGTGGTAAAGTACTGGAATGGGTTACCTAGGGAGGTGGTGGAATCACCATCCGTAGAGGTCTTTAGAGTGTGTCTTGACTAAGCACTGGCTGAGCTGATTTAGTTGGGGTTGGTCATGCTCTGAGCAGGGGATTAGATTAGATGACCTCCTGAAGTTGCTTCCAACCCAAATTTTCTATGACTAGTGCTTATGTTATGGGTTGTTGTTAGTGTGCAGATCAAATCTATATTAACAACTTTTTGTTTGGTACTGGTGCCTGTGAATTGTTCAGGCAGCAGAAGAGAAGCTTTTTTTTTTTTTTTGCATTCTACAGTCCTCCTCTGCTGTATTTCAGAACATGCTTTTGCAAATAAAATTCAAGTCCTAATAACACACAGCCCACACTTTCCCTAGAGCGCTCCATGATCCCATCTCTATATGTGATGTTATTTTATTATTGGTTAATATCTTGCACTATTGCCCTGACATCCTCAAAAGACTTAACAAGCATTAATTAGCCCACTGGTGATCTGATCTGAAGCCCGATAGGGAACCTTCCCATTGACTTATCAACAGGTTTTGCAATAACCACAGAACACCCCTCTAAGGTAAGTAGATACAGAGAAATTCTATAGGTGGGTAAACACAGAAGTTAAGTAATTTACACAAGGTCACTTAGTGACTGCTCAAACCTGTATGGAGCATGTGCAATGCATTGTGCATATACGTGCAAGATACAACATGCTGATTTGGACAAATGGTGTAGCGGAACCTGTGTTTGAATTAATGAGTGGACTCAGTCGGGTTATTCCTGGGCAGGGGGTGGGGGTGGGGTGTTAAAAGAGCTTATAATGAAGCTTCTCAAGAGAAAATAAAAGATTCCAGGTGTACCTAGGGCTCATTTGATGGCTGGCATCTTGGCTGACACTCTCTGGATTCAACCAGGGAGTTCCAGAGCAAAGAGGTGTTAGCTGCTACCTACTGCTTGAGTTACACCTCTTTGGTTGGGGACTATGACAACTTGTGTCCTCTGCAGGCCAGCACAAAAGAGGACCTCCAGCATAGAGGAGGATACACTCACCAGTAGGTTACACATGCTCAGACATTATCCACATGTGCGCCCGCCCCTTTTTATTTTTTTGCTTAGCACACTTGATTCAGAAGTAATAGCCACACAAGGGACTAATGGCTTTGTACTGCTCAGTGCAGAGGACCATAGCTAACATTTAACCTAACTTGAGCCCAACAGTCCAATAGTGCAACAACCTTTCCCACCATCTGGGACTTGCAGGATTATGCCCTGAGTCTGTGAGAGAATTGGAGGGCTCGTTTCTCCCTCCCATTCCATGTCATCTCATTAGCCAAGTAGCAGGGTGCCATATCCACACAGTGACCTTGGAAGTCAATTCAAACACTGTATTAATTGAAAGACATGCACTTGCTGAAGATCAGCACATCCAGCATGAATGGATGCCCACCAGCGTGTGCCATTTTTCTTCAGCTTACATGCTACTCTCTACAGAACATGCTTACAGCTCTGTCCCTTCTCAGTGTTTGCTGGATATTTTACCATGGGATAGCTGTATAATTCTGAACATAAAGCCCTGATTGTCTGCCATTAATGTCATACCCACGTCTGCAATATCCAGGTTTGATTGCTTGCCTTATATTTTTATTTACAAATTCCATTTCAAAATAGCAATAAAAGGTGGCAGGTTGTTCCGTTTGGGAGAATTATTGCCCATCTCTGGCTGTTAACGTTCCCTGAGTTTTTGGCTTTGGTGTCTCATCATGCCACATGAGGCATGCAATAATTGCCCAGAAAAACACTCACTAGCTCTCATGTTGTTGCTTAATTATATCATACGTCTGTTTAAATGCATCATGCAAAAGTTTACTAAATGTTCTTTGTGAAGACAAATTGATTTATTTCCTTAAAAGTCCCTTAGAGAGCATTCTACTGGAATAAACAAACTGTCTTTAATATGCTTTTCCCAAGAGCAGAGCTCAAACATACTGTAACTTTGTTAACCTTTGAATCTATAAACTTGAAGTCTCTAAATCAATATTGAGGGACTTCAGTAACTCAACCAGAGATTTTGGGCCTGTTGCAGACATATGGGTGAAGTTCTGTGCGATGTGCTGGTCAGTTAATGGTGATGGCCCTTCTGACCTTAAAGTCAAGACAATATTAGATTTAGTGGGCAGTCTTGTGTAGAGAGCTCACATGATCCTCAAGTGTGCTATAAACCTGAGATTTTCACTCTTTACTTCCCCAAATGGATGGGGAGGGCTGGAGAGGGTAAAACACAGCTGGCATGATGCTTTGCTGACCCAACGCCCCAGAATCGCAATGTAGAGCGCAAACAGGCTATGTCTACACTTGCAAGTTAGTTCGAATTAAGCTTCCTTCATTCAAACTAACTTAAGACTTGGCCACACTAGGCTTTCATTAGTTCAAATTAAGGGCTTCCTTAATTTGAACTAATAAATTTGATTGCTTAGTTTGAACTAACTCTTAATTCAAAATAGTTAGTTCAAATTAAGTCAATGTGGCCACATTAGTTCGAACTAACGGCTTAGTTTGAACTAATCAGCAGATTGATCTTCATGCAACTGACGAATTCGAACTAAGCAAGTGACCTGCATGGACATGGCTAGTTCAAACTAGCATTCTAGTGGGACCGTGCTAGTTCAAATTAAGTTAATTCGAACAAATTAAAATTAGTTTGAATTAGTTAATTCGAACTAGCTTTTGTAAGTGTAGACATGGCCTCAGTGAACAAGAAATGAGATTTTTATAAAGTGTGTTAAAATGGAGTTATCCAGGTGGAGCAATAGGGATGGAAGCAGCTGTTAATAGACCAGGACCATATAACCAGGATTGTACTGTTCTGAGAGGAGAGAACATGCTTTGAAATCCATCTGCAAGCATAGGGCTATATAACACTCTTCTCTCTGTGAGGCCACCTAGGTCTCAGAGCTTCGCTTCGTATTGCACATCCCTCACAGCTTTAATCAAGGCCCAGCTCTGAACCTATTCCCCATAAAGATGGATGGAACTGCAAATATACTCTGCCTTGAGGTGCCTACGATCACCTGCACCATTTCTGGCCACAGAGAGACATGATTCTTTGAAGGTGTCATTTACACGTTGTTTATTGAACACATGAAACCCAGGAATTTAGAATTATTTCCAGTGCAGGGACTGGGATTCTTGTTCACATGCCCCATTGAATTGGATTATTCTGTGTTGGCTGCCACAGGCTCATTCAAATAAATGTTCTTAATATGTGACCTCCCAAAGGCCCTTGTATTCATGGAGCTGCTGAGAAGCAAGATGTTTATTTATTAACTAAATACACAAAACTGTCTAGCTGGTGCCCTTTAATGTGTTAGATTACAGTGTTCAATCGCAATATCCAACACTAATCAAAAGCATAACAGAGCAAACTTTTTGTTTTTTAAATCAAAGCCTGACAACTTAAAACTTCATCATTTTAAATGTCTGTTAGTGACAGTTGCCTGAAAACAGCAGTATGGCTTTATATGTCATCATTCTGACATGTCAGAACTTGAAAGGATACTTTGACTGTTGTTCCCAAGAGAGATGGAGGGGAAAGTAGGCAATATAATTATTATTACAGGACATTTTGTTGTATGTCAACTCACCAAATCATCTACTGATTATGAGACTCGTCTTCATTAATGCCTATGGGATAGCTTTGTTTTTGATGGGCTACTAAACCTGAGGTCGTATTGGAGTATTGTGTTCAATTTTGGCCTCTCCACTACACGAAGGATATGGACAAATTGGAGAGAGTCCAACAGAAAGCAACAAAAATGTTTAGGGGGCTGGAGTACATGATTTACAAGGAGAGGCTGAGAGAATTAGGTTTGTTTTAATCTGCAGAAAAGAAGAGTGAGGGAGGATTTGATAATAGCTTTCAACTATCTGATGGGGGGGGCAAAGAGGTTGGAGCTAGACAGTTTGCAATGGTAGTAAATGACAGAACAAGTAGCATGATCTCAAGTTGCAGTGCGGGAGGTCTAGGTTGGATATTAGTAAAAAAATTTTCACTAGAAGGCTGGTGAAGCACTGGAATGGGTTATGTAGGCAGGTGGTGGAATCTCCATCCTTAGAGGTTTAAAGACCCAACTGGCTTTAGCTGGATTTAGCTAGAGTTTGTCCTGCTTTGAATAGGGTGTTGGATTAGATGACCCCATGAGGTCCCTTCCAAGTCTAATATGCTATAATTCTATTAAAGGGATATTTCATCTGGATTGCCAAATCTTGCCTTTTTATACAGATTGTATTCCATCTGCCCAGATTGTCCTTTTTGCTTCAAACAATTTTGAAGATGTGAAGTGTAATGTTAACATTGCGGGTGCAGTTAAGTTAAAACTATAAAGCTTTTGATGTCCTGGATCCTAGAATTGATTGGTAAATGTATGAGTTTTCAATAAGAAAATAACTTTTGGATCAGAGGCTATTCTCTCTCTCTCTCCCCTAGATTTGGGGTATATGGCTTAGTGTTCTTTACTTCCACTCTGTTGTGTACCAGTTTCTCAGCTAGTGAAAACTGGATTTGCTTCTGCACTGACTAACAACAGCTGGCATGTATGTGAAAACACTATGCTGAAAAAAATTTCAGAGTTCTTTTGGTGACATTTTAAGGCTCATGGACAAATGTCTCCACCTGTAAGAAATGTCTCTTTGACACACACAATCATTACATGACAATGGCTGAAAAGCCCATTTCCAAAGCCTAACCACCACACACAGTCAAGTAGGTGTTGTTTAGCTCATTCCCAGTGGCAAGTAAACCTGATTTCTCCTCTCCTTGAATATGTGCTAGCTGGGTGCAGAATCATTTGCAAAGGAAAGTTCTTAACATCTACTCTTCTTGCTTTCAGGATCTTAATTACTAGGAATTTGACTTGATTGCCTACATGGCGACTTGCAGAATATGTTCCATAATGTCATCTTTCTTATAAATAAACATTGCTCATTATTCGCTTTATAGATAATCATTTTCAAAATAAATGTGTTGAGTTGAAGACTTCACTCAAAATGATTATTTTTCCATGAAGTGCTATGAACAGAGAGGCAGAAACTTCTAAGTTAGTCCAAGAAGAAACTTATTCATTAGCCTGGGGAAGAAGGGAATGCACGAGTAACTCTACTGATGATCCTACTGCATCTAGACTGACTGCGGTGATTACCCATGGAAGCAGTCTGAATCAGCTATCATGCTAGTGTCAATCTAGAGAAACTCCACTTAATTCAGTGGAGTTTTACTGATGTAAAGAGAGGCCAGAATCCAGTCCATTGGCTACAGTAGGTCAACTTGTATCAGTGAAGATTCTACACATCAGTAAGGGCCACAGGACGGGTTCTACGTTAGTTTTGTGTGTGTTTGTTTTTAAATCAGCTCTTTAAGGAAACATTCCTGGGAGTTTAAGATCAAAAAAAGATAGCCATCATGTCTTAAGCTCAGATGCAGGGTTTCCAAGGGTTTGAGAAGATATGAGATCCAGGGTTTGGTTCAGCCATTATATAGGTTGAAGCCAGCTGTGAAGATTGGATCTGTTTCTAAATTTTCCCACATTAGGATGCAGAGTTTTTTCTTAGGATGGATCTTTATTTCAAATATGCTGTATAAAGCATGAATAGACATTAATTCAGAATACGTCCTAGATTTTTTGGCTTGCAATCTTTAAATTGGGCTTGGGGGTTTTCTGAAAGGGATGCTCAAGTTCCAGAGCAAGTTAGATGTCTCAGAACAGGAATTAATGGATGAAGTTCTATTAACTCTGTTACACAGGAGATGAGCAAGATTATGACAATGGTCCCGTCTAGCCTTGAAATCTATGAATCTATTAACTTCACTGCTCTTCTGGCCATTCATGATTCTACAGTACACTAATTTAGATGTAGCATTCTTCGGTGATGAGGTATTTAAATAAAGATGGAGGCTATCTGAAAGGAAAACATAGCTCCCAATGTCCCTTTTTTAAACTAATAAGTAGATGATTTTGGTGTTAGGAATTCAGGCAAAGAGTGGCCTCTACTTGAGACTAACTTGGCATAGCTGCTATTAGCTTGGTTATCTTTTTGGGCGATGGAAATCTGTGGCTGAATTTCTCATGTAGAAATGGACGGGAAGCACACAGCAGACTGAATCACCTCATGGAGAGGAGAAACACTATGGATTAGCTATCCTAGGGTATAGTCTCAAACTGGAAGAAGTACCATTTGACACTTAGGACAGGGTTAACTCCCATTGGATGCTGGAAGTGGGTGGGGGGGAGGAGAGAATAAACTACTGGATATGTGCATTACTTAGGTCCTGTCTTAAATCCTTAAAGCATATAAAGGTCTTTTGCTGATGCTCTGGAAAGGAGTCATTTCCCCCTCCCCCCCTCAGTTATTTTGCATCAGAATCTGTGATGGGTTCTTGTTCTTGTGAAGGGCACAGAGCCAAGATTGCTGAAACTCAGCCACCTCAGGAAGAGGGTCAAGTCTTAAATACCAGAGCTAGGGAGAAGACTACAGAGTAGCCCCAAAAGGAGGTCTGGGAAAGAAACCCAGAAGTAGATGATTGTTTGGGCCTGCAGACTTTACTTAAACCTTTTGATACCCCGAAAGCTGTGGGAAGTAAAAACTTCTCAGCCTGAGGTCCGGATTGTATACAAATGTAGTTAACCCACAATGCGTGCTAGAGTAGAAGAACACCTGCAGCACAGTTTCTTGCCAGTAGGAGGCAGACTACAGGTGAGTTTCCTGCATAGCAGGACCTTGTTTATTACATCTCTCTCTAATGGTAGGTAGGGTTTCTTTATTTAACCAGGTTGAATGTAATCAGTGAGCTATTTATGCATTTAAGAAGCTTCTCATCCATTATCTTGTCAGCATGAGGAAAGCTAAAATTCCCACTGCTCAGCATAGTCTGCTAGTTTAGAGCAGGTGTCCTGTAATGCTGGTTGTACTGTGATGAAGTTAGCTGGAGTAAGACAGAATTAATTACATCCCACGGGAGATGTTTTTTTTTTTTTAAAAAAGGCTGTCTAGCTGGGTGAGCAAATTATAAGGTAAAGAAATAAATACATATGCAAATCTCAGGGAACACAGGATTAACTTCTATGAACACTTTATACATATATGACCTAAAAATCTCAGTTATTGCAAGAAAATGAACTATAAAAGGAAAATGTCATCTTATTATAATTCACCTTGAAGCGTGTGCACATAGTGGAGAGGGAATGAATGAAGTGTCCTGGGTGACACCAGTTTGTTCTGCTTATTTGAGAGTTCTTGAGGAAGATCCTGGATAGCCCTTGTGGAAGTGTGTGTTTGACTACAATAGGCTATAGGAAAAGGAGTGGGGTTTAAACAGAGTTTCATGAACATGTTTGGATTCTGAACAGCTGCTCATTTCAGCCATGCACCTAGACTCTTCATGAACGTTGGGGGATTTGCTATACCAGCGGTCAGCAACTTTTACTGCTCCCATGCTGGCTCCTCATCCCCAACCCTCAACCAGTCCTGGCGACCCCCTGGGCCAAAAAAAAGCAGCCAATGCTTGAAAATTTGGCAGAGGCCCTGGCTGAAAAGGGGGGATGGTTCCCAGGCATGCCGCTGAAAGAAGTCGCTCTAGATGAGTTCTTTCTGTGGGACACCTGTGGCATGGACGTGGTGGGGGGAGCATGCACCCCAGCTGCCCCCAGAAGAAGTTGCCAGGAGTGGCTTTTAGTGGCAGGAGTGGTAATTTCAGTGGCGCCGCAGAGGGTGCTGTGTGCCACTCCGAATGGGCTCACATGCCACTATCGGCATATGTGCCAGGGGCTTCCTACCCTTGGGCTATACTCACTGTCCACAAACACACAAGGGGTGTGTAGTAGACTATTTGTCATTTAGGATAATTCTACAATTTGACTAATAGAAGATTAGGATTGGATGGGACCTCAGAAGGTCATCTAATCCAATCCCTGCTCAAAGCAAAGCCAACCTCAACTAAATCATCCCAGCTAGGGCTTTGGCAAGGTAGTAGAAGGCTACTGCCAAATCAAATCCACCCTCCCTTCTCTTCTACTAACTAAACAAGCCCAGTTCCCTTAGTCTCTCCTCATAAGTTCTGTGCCCATCCCCAAAATTAATTTTGTTGCCCTCTGCTGGGCTGTCTCCAATTTGTCCACATCCTTCCTGTAGAAATCGGTCCAAAACTGGATATAATGCTCCAAATGTGGCCTCACCAGTGCTTAATAGAGGGAAATAATTTCTTTCCTCAATCTGCTGGCAATGCTCCTACAAATGCAGCCCAATATTCCATTAGCCTTCTTGGCAACAAGGGCCCACTGTTGACTCATATCCAGCTTCTTGTCCACTGTAACGCTCAAGTCCTTCTCTGTAGGTGTGATTTTTCAGTTTCAAGAGATTTGCACTCACTTGATCTGACTGAGCTAGCCCATTAAAAATTGAATTTAGTCACAAGAGCCCAAATGTTAGAAGGGACTAGCTTCCCTGAGTACATTCCTAGCTTTTCTGATGGGTATGTACCTAGCTAGTACATCTACCCGTTACCCCCATTACAGCTACGTTTTCTTTTTAGCGTGCCCATTTGAGCAGCTAGCATGGGTCTGTCGTCTTAGGCTGGGAATAATGACTCCAATTTGAAGAGTAGACTTACCCTTATTGACTTGTCATTTGCCCTTCCTCTCTTTTTTTCTGTTTTTTTTAGTCATCTAAGCATGAAGCAGAAGAAACACGGTGTGATTTCAATAACTCATCACACCAACTATGGACACTGAATAATAAAAAAACTCTATACACGAGTAGGTATTTTTTTTAGGTCTCAAAGTGGATTAGTAAGGAGCTCAGAATCGTTATCTTCATTTTCTTGATGGGAAAACCCTCAAATAGTAAAAGTGAACAGTTTGGAAACAAAGCAGAGGCTGAAAATTATCCATCTAGATGATCAGAGAATAGCTATGGATAACAGATGTATTTGTAGAGATAAGGATCAGTTTGCAAATGATTTGTGGGAGATTTAGAGCTTGTTTAAGCGCGGCAGCTCAGTTATTTGTGCGCACAAGAAAGCTCCTTAGGGCAGGTTTGTCTGTTCAATCATATCATCAGAAAATTTGTTTTGTAGCTCCACCCTCAAAATCTTCACCTTTGTGCTTTAAGCTATAAAAAGGGGGTTACGTAGAAGACAGCATTGCATCTTAAATTCACAGGCAATAATGCTTTTCTTGGGAGTCCCTTAATAGATTAAACTCACCTTGTCTTGACATCTGCACCAGTACCTTCAATTGATTTTAAAGAATACACAACAGCTTTATTTTTTCAAAGCCATTATATATAAACCCTGTTATCCCAATATGTTAGTGCTGGCTGGAAAGAAACAGAACTCAATTTCATGACAAATTTCAAGCTTTGACATTTTGTTTCGTGCTCCATGAGAATGAAAACTGGACAGCTCAACACTTTTGTGGAGTAGGGGACAGAACAGGGACAGAGAAAGATACCCCAGAATAACCAGTCAACGGGTGGGTAGGCATTCACCTGAGATGTGGTCTATCCAGGCTCTAGTCCCTGCTTTGAATCAGGTGCAGTAGCGACTTGAACTTGGGTCTTTCATATCCAAATGAGCATCAAATCCAGTGTTCTGTAGTCAGTGTCACTGTCCCTGGGCCAATAACTATTCAATTATTTATATAAAGTGGCACATCTACAACAGGAGAAATGTACAGGGATTGATTCTATAGCCTGATGGCTAAGTCCCTAACTATTAGGGTGTTGGCTATTCCAGTGCAGGTCTTCCTCCACAGAAATTCCTGATGAAGTATTGTTTAAACTGGTACCCTGACACGCAAAGGTTGGTTTTGCCAAGTCTACATTTTCTGACTCCAAAAAAGTTTCACTGAAAAATTCTTGACCAGCACTACCCATATTTAAAACCACCTTCCCCCTTATTCCCCACATGATCGAGACTGGGAAAGGATGAGTGCTTTCCCCAAAAGTCCATCCATAAACCAAGTACCCTGTGTTCCATGGAGATAATCATGTTCATTCACCTTTGTCCTAAGGAGGATAGCTGTGGATAGATGTGTCCAGTGTTGCTTATTGTTCTTAAGATCTCTTGCAGTGGATTCTGGTTGAGCCCATTCCAGATAAGGTGTGGAAGAACTAGGGTAGGATGTTATCCACATATCTTACAAACATTACAACATTTGGTTCAGTTATAATGTTGGTCAAAAATTCAGTGCTAGGATTGGAAGTTATTTTGCAGCTTCATTCAACTCTGGTCTTAGGCAATTAAGTATATGGGTGTAATCCTCAGTCAATGTAAATTGGTGTAGATCCATTGGCAAAGCTGACTTACATAAACTGAGGGCTAAGGGGGTAGCCGTGTCTGGAAAAACAAGAAACCTTCCCACAACCACTGATAAATCCTAGAAATTCAACTGATTCAAGAAATTTAAATCTCAATGTAAAGGGTTGCTGGTAGAGTCACTCTTTCATTAAGCTGCAATCACAGTGGTGTTGCACCAATGATGTGCTACACCCATGGGCTGAAATGCATCATGAAAACAGCAGTGTGTTGGACAGAAATACAATCTGCCCCAGAATAGCATTCTTTATTTCACTGTTGTCTATCAAAATTTCCATTACTAGCTTGGTCATTCATTCATTAAGAAAAATACAAAGTGCACACTGAGTTCTCCGAAGGTCTATACCTTACATCTTTCCTACAAAGAAGCAGTGTCATTTAAAAAAAAATTGAAAGAAATTCCTTGGCCTATCCTAAAATGATAAGTCAGCAATATGGGTTAGTTTTTACTTAGCAAGGAGATCAGGTATTTGCAGAAATATACAATACAATTCAAATTTTGTATACTGTCTTTCATCCAAACTATTGGTCTGATCCAAAACCCATTGACGTGAATAGAACAGCTTCCATCTTATCCAATCTGATATCCCAAGAGATTAATTAAACAATAAAGATAAAAAAAGAACCTCAACTCAACTTCAGATTTGTGGGTGAAATTTTGAGCCTGCAAACAATTTTGCTGACAGTTTGGCTTGGGCAGATATACTTAAATATTCTTAAAATACCCACTCTCATCATGTCTGGGAGCCAGTCGGTTTCCAGTCAGCAGGGCCAGGGCCAGATTAACTAGCCCCTGGGCTGGCTTCCCCACCATAGGGGCCCCAGCTGCCCTGAACCATTGCCCCCCACTGCACAGGTCATCTCCCCCTCAGTCACTGGGGAGAAGCCCTGGGGCCAAAGAGCTCTCTCGCTCTGGCCAATCTATCCAGATGGGGGGAGAGGAAGAAAGCTGGGGGAGGAGGGAGGAAGCTGGGCGATCCGGGCCCTGGAAGGCTGCGGCAAAGTGGCGGAGGCCTCGCAGCGAGCCAGTCGGCCCTGCTCCCTCTCGGGTGGAGCGAACAGGTGCTGGACCAGCCCGCCCCACCCTGGCCAGCCCAGGGGGCAGGACGGAGAGCAGAGTCAGGCCTCTGGCTCCAGATCTCCACCCCCAGCTCCGGCAGGACAGGAGCGCCCTCAGCACTCCTGCCCTGCCGGCGCTGAGCTGGGCAGGGGTGCTGGATTATTGCAAGGGTTTTAGAGGCTGGAGCCTGGGGCCCCCCTTTTGACCAGGGCCCAGGGCTTAAGCCCCTAAATAATCGGGCCCTGAGCAGGACCTGCACTGGAGAAGGTTCTTTACTCCCTGCGATGAGCTTGTATAAAACAAGATGGAGAGGGCTAGTGGTAAATAAATGGAAGGAGCATGTGTCCTGATGCGGAGTGACACTTTCCCAGTAGGAGGTGCTGCGTCTCAAGCAATGACAGAGGTGATGGTTGGAACTGAGCACTGTGCAGGGGGAGTGAAAAGAAGGTTCTTTTCAACATTGTCTTCTCCACACACACATAAGAAGGCACAGTTTAGCCTGAGAAAACGCATCTAATTGGACTCTATAAAGAGCAAAATTACTGGAGGAGAGGAATGCTGCGCTCATGGCGACGCACAAGGAGGCAAGCAGGCCTTGGGTTTTAAGAACTGTACTTAGAAGGGCATAGAAAAGGGAATGGCAATTTAAGATACAGTAAATCTGTTCTTAGGAAGTTAGGCCATGAGAATAAATAGTTTAATAAGAAAATGGATTTCCTAGGGATGAAAGACCTGCCCCTATTAAAAACGACAATGGACTATTATGAATGGAATGGATTGCCACAGTAATATTGCATTCTGAGCACTGCTTGAGTGCTGTTTCTGTTGCGTTAGAAGAAATGGGTTAGGATTGTAAATGAGCAATACAAATCTGTATTTCACATGCTTGACCGTAATGTCACAACACACAATGGGAGCACTAAATTCACAGGCTTATTAGCAGTTAACGCTGCCATATCTTAGTTGTATTTGTTTATGTACACACACTTCTGCATCTCATTGGTTTTTTATGACCCCTATTCTATATTGTTATTACACATATTCTTCCCCATCAGTAATATCACAAACATATATGTCTTACTGAAAAGAAATATGGGGAAAGGATATACTGCATTTCCATGAAAGAAAACCTTCAAAAATAAGCATTTGTAAGGAAAAAACAACAGTTCTGTTGGTAACAATACATTTTGTGCTAACCACTATTATTCATTTAATGGCATGTCTTTTCTAGCACTGGGTGAAAGAGACAAAAGATCATGGGAATTCTTATCTGAAAGGATTGTTGCTAACACACTGTAGGTATTTTCGGTACATAAACAGAATTTAGTGCATTAGATATATTATTGCATTGTGTTACTTTTACAGGATATGCATTCCACTAGACACGTTTTTTCCTCCATTTGCTTGCTCTTATAATTTATTACAGTTCATTAATCCCTTTAATATATGCTGTCTGCATTATTTGTTCTTTACTTTGAACTTACAATGAATATTTAACTTCTACTATGAAAAGTCCACTTATTTGTATTAAATTGTATTTGCCAGGTTTCCACATGAGAACAGCATCTTGCCAGCACCTGAAACTCAATTTCTTTTTTTATGTTAATATTATAAGCAAATTTGTGAAGGGTAGCTTGTTATTCTTTCATTTACGTAGTAGAGAGAGAACACAGGGATCCCACTATTTTCTACCTTCATAAACCATTAACCATAACAATTTGATTTCCAATTCTCAGCTAATTTTCTACTCAGCTTGCTGTTTCTCTTTGTTTAATTCAGTAGGCACAAGTGACTGCAGACTTTTTTCCCCCTGTCTAGAACAAGCTTGGCAGTAACTATTTAAAATTAAAGTACAGTGGCTCCAAATCTTAATGCACTGTGAAGACGCTTATTGGCACAGACTTTTTGAGGAGAGTGTCTTAATAAATACTGGCAGGAATGCATAATATGGTGTACTAGAATGGTAAATACAAAACAGTGACACTGGACACTGCTGTATTGGATATCAAATATCCATGTTCACTGGCTCTAGTGACTGTTTACACCAGCTGAGGATCTGCCCCCACGTGCAAACTTGAATATTCCCGACTACTCCTCCATACTGGTTTAGATAAGGGCTGTACCAATAGTGTAGACAAAGTGGCTCCCAACCTATTCCTTTACACGGATCGCTATACCATCATTGAAAGCTTTCGTGGACTGCCCCATAAGCAAGCCGTTTTAAACATTTTTAGCATAGCCTGTGGCTGATGGGAGTCAAGCTTATATATTAAAACACAACTATTTCTAATAATTTATTACGGTCACTCACAAACATACTGCACTCGTGCCAGAAAAAAAGCCACTGATTAATTACAGGGAGGCAGGCTCACAGTCTCAGGTTTTCCCCGCATGGCACACAGTCACATGTCAGCGCAGTGCAGCATAGGCCGCACACAGCTCAGGTGAGGCAGCAAGCTGCAGGAAGGCAGGCGGGCCCATGTGCGTACGCACACAAATACACGACATCTGTGTCATCAGTTGGAAAGGGAACCAAAGAAGCCCCACTCACCCCCTCTTGCCCTCTCTTTCCCTCGGCCATGTTCATCTTTCCCTCCACTATGTGCATCTGGCCCTGAGCCCCCTTCCTCATCTCCGACCAACCTGTGCTTTCCTTGGCCCCTTCCCCCATGGCCCTGCACACCCCGGCCCCAAACGCCTTACCTTGCCCCCTTACTCTGTGGTCCTACGCACCCTGGCCCCAGCTCCCTGCGCCGCTCCCCCCATGGAACACCTGTGGTGCCTTAGGAGACCACCGGTGGTCCGCAGACCACAGTTTGGGAATCGCTGGTGTAGACCTTCTGTAACACATCAGTAATGAGACCAATCCAATGTTCTCTGGAGGCAATGGGACTCTTTCATTGACTTCAAAGGGTGTTGGATCAAGTCCTCTATGAAATCGCACTTGGCAGGGGCACAGATATAGTGGGGCATGTCGCTGCCCATGAAGTTGTGGGGGCCCAGCCAGACAGAAGGTGTTAAGACCCCATCCCTTAGTTCTTGCTTCACTGGCAGAAGGCAGAGTCCAGCAGGAGGCAACACAATGGGTTTATTGGGATAATCACGTAAGCATCAATTCCAGTTCTTCACACCAGTCATTTCCTACTCCTCAACTTCCTGCTTGACCTCAGTTTTTATAGGGTATCTTTCATTTAAAAAAAAATTACAAGATAATTCTTTTGCCGATCCTACCGTAATATAATATAATTTTCTGACTAATCCTACCCCACCACCCTAACTGATTATAATTAGTGATAAGACAGACTGAAAGAATCAGACAGGAATGATCAGAATGATGGGTATCAGAATGACCAAAGAATACAAAATATAGATTCTACAACCGCAACTGTTGACAAGTGTTTAAAAACCAGACAGAACAAAGGTTCTGGGGTCTTTTCTTTAGCTGGAGGTGTTAAACTGGACTCCCTTCCAAGCAGCCGGATTTAATGCATTGTGTGGATGTGAACAAATGCTTCCCGGTTATGGCTGCCCCTGTTGCTTTTATTTTTACTCAGCCAAAGTAAAAGGCTTCAGCCTGTCACAGTGAGAGAAGGCCTGTAGACAGGACGCCTGTGATTTTGATTCTTTGTTTTTATATACCTGTAACTACCTAAGTGATGTGAAATATATATAAATTCCATAGGTCTTCACAGGCAGCACTGAATATCTGTATTCTAACAGGCCTGAATATCTGTATTCTAACAGGCACCTCACCTGGCACCACACAGTGCTGTGACACCACTCGCATTCAGCTCTGCATCCCCTCCACTGAATGGGGTGATCAACTCGGGCCAGGGGTCACTGCAACACGCGTCACTCAAATTTGGCCCATGCTATGTGAGTGTGAGGGAGGTGATGCTAGGAAGTGGAGTTGCTGGGTGGCCAGGATCAGAGACCACACCCTAGGCTGAGGCAGAAGTAGAGTGCTGTGCTGGGAGGGCAGAAGTGAGTGGCCAGCGGGTTCACAGGAGTGGTGAGAAGGGAGCTGGAGAGCAAGTTGTTGGTCAGCTATGGGTCGAGTAGTGAGTTTTGGGGGACTGCAGAGTGAGAACTTGGAGGGAAGTGGGGTAAGTTGGAGTGGGGTAGGCTAGGGGCTGTGATGCTGAGGGAAGCAACTTTTAAGATTTTGGAATCGGGAAGGGGGCTCCTAAACTATTCTTGCACCCAGGACCCTCTGTGGCATTCAGCTGTCATTCTTAATGTCTTCTCATTCTGCACCAAGTCTTGAATGCAGTTCACCTTCCCCCACCCCTCCCTCAACAACCACCTTGTTGGGAATCTCAGTGCCTTTTAAGTAAACCCCTGGTAAAAGTAGTAATAGCTCCATAGCACCTTCCATTTAAGGATGACAAGGATCTCCAAGTATTTCACTGATCAAAGTTTGAGCTATGCAATGCTCCTGTGAGGCAAGGTATGGTACCTATCATCATTAAGGTTGGGTCATTCCAAATCCTCAGATTCCAAAACTCTGACCATGGCAGCCAATTTTCACTTGGCAGATGATCCAGAGTGGGTAAAACCATGATTTCTCCTGGACCCACGTTTTAAAGTTTGTCATATGGGGCAACTAAGCTAAGGACCTTCCAGGGTTCTGAAATTATCCCCAAACTTTGCCAAGCTAGGATAACCAGTTAAAAAGAAAAGGAAGCACAGAGGTAATAAAAGCCAAGCAGTTGAGAGGCACTGGACATCTCACATGTATTGTTCTTTATTTATGTTGTTAAATAACACCAGTGTGAACTGAGCAAGTGGGTTAGAAACAGAACTGGCAGAAACTCAGAATTTTTGGTTTGTTGGGAAACTTTGACATTCAGAAATTCAGTTTTGTTCCCTGCAGCGGGGTAGTTCCCCAGCTCCAGAAACGAAGGGATTAAAAACCTAGGGAGGAAGGGAATAGCCAATAGGAGCAAGAGGCTGCAGGGCCAATCAAGGACCGGGAGCCCAGTATATAAGAGGGCTGCAGCTCCTACTTTGGCAGTCTTCCTCTGGCCTGTGTTGAGGAGTGGTATGATGTCAGCTTGGCTGCAGGAGACAGGATTATGGATATCTCTGGACACTGCCAGGGTTCAGCTGGAACACCAACCTGGAAAGGTACCAGGGGAAATGAGGACATGATGGGGACATGATGAATTGTGTGCTGAACATGGAGTGGGGAGTTGAGACAGCGTTCATTTGGGACCTATGGGCTATGTCTACACTAGAAAAAGTTAGGTCGACTTTGTTAAGTCGACTTAATAAGGTCGACTTTGACTTAAAGTCGACCTTATTAAGTCGACTTAACCAAGTGGTTACCATGAATGGGGACTTAGTAAGTCAACCTAACTGCCCATAAATCAACTTAATAAAGTTGATTTAAGGGTTAATCCATGTCCACAATGTGCTTAAGTCAACCTAAGGAGTCGATTTAAGGGTTAGGTCAACCTAACCGGCAGTTCTTACTAAGTCGACTTAAGTTTTCATTAAGTCGACTTAAGAAATTTCTTAAGTTGACTTAATGAAATCCCAGTAGGGACGGGGAGTAATTTAGGTCAACGTAAGGCTACTTAAGTCGACCTAAATTGCCAGTGTAGACATACCCATAGATTCCTTTGACTGAATCCTGGAGAAATGGGTAGGACTGGGTCCCTCCCACCTCCCCTAAGCTGCTGGTGGGTGATGAAAGGACTGCTGCCACCCACTAAGTCAAAGTGGGCCTGCTGCACTATACTGAAACCTGAAAGGGGGTAGACTGGAGAGGACTTGGACGGAGAGCAGAGAACCAGACTAAAGACAGAGAAACTGAGAGAGAGATGGAGCACAGGTCACCAGATGAGGGAGCTATTCCCAAGTACCATTGCCAGGAGGTATCTGTCTGAGTCATGTGCTGTCCTCTGTCTACGTTCCCATTCAGAATGAAACCACATGGTTAACAGGAGATTTCAAACTAAAGTACCTTTTTTCATTTGTGCTGATTTGGTTTCAGAAACACGGCCTCCAGCATTTTCAAAAGGAAAGACGCTTCTTGGGACTCTAGACAGTTGCTGATTGCAATTGACATGATTTTTGTACAGCAAGAAACTGACAAGAATCATAATAATTTCAGTCAGCGGCTTCCATGTGTAGTGGGCTCCAGGGCAGCTCTACCACACGGGGCTGTTTTGTTTGAAAATTCCCAGCCTGCTCTAGTTAGAAACTAGCAAAGAAATCTGAAATGGTCAGTTCCCAGGAGAGTCACCAGAGTGGAGCGGAGGTACTATAAATGATATCAGTTAATACAGCTCTATTGAGAGTTAATATAGCTCTCTCAGGGACTGTTTACACACAGGCATTATTCCTCTTTGACTATACCATTTCCAAAGCAATGGTGTGGATATAATTATGCAATCGATAGAGGTGCTTATCCTTGTTATCACAATTCAGAGCAAGAAAACCTATATTTCCCTTCCAAGATTCTTTGAGAGAACCCATTCTAATATGCCAGGTCCTCAGCCATTGTCTTTCTTGATTCCCACATCTCTTCCTAAAGTCTAGAGGTTTTCCAGGCTGCCCATTTCCCTGACTATACTGGGATAAATCCAGAAGGCCAGCACCTGCACATTGCTTTCTCTCCAGAGGCTATGAAGAACATGCTTGTTTGCAGTTATACATTACCCCACAGATCTTTCTGAGCAAGCATGTTTATTCTTAAAGTGAAAGCTTTACATTTGATGCTCATTAGTAGTAATATGTCGGTGACCTTTCCTTAGGATGCTCCTAAGCACTTGTTGCTGTTAAGGGATGTGTTGTCGGACTAAAGGCATATGACGAGTTAAGTGTGCTTTGGAAGTGCTTCACCACCCTCCCAGTGAAAAAGTTTTTCCTAATATCCAACCTAAACCTCCCCCACTGCAACTTGCGATCATTGTTCCCTATTCTGTCATCTGCCACTATTGAGAACAACCTAGCATCATCCTCCCTGGAACTCCCCTTCGGGTAGACTCATAGACTCATAGATTTTAAGGTCAGAAGGGACCAGTACGATCATCTAGTCTGACCTTCTGCAAAATGCAGGCCTCAAGACCTCCCCCACCCACTCCTGCAATAGGCCACCAACCTATGACTGAGTTATTTACCTCCTTAAATCATGATTTAAGGACTTAAGATACAGAGAATTCACCGGTAGGTGAACCATGCCCTGTGCTACAGAGGAAGGCGAAAAACTCCCAGAGCCCAGGCCAATCAGCCCTGGGGGAAAATTCCTTCCCGACCCCAAATATGGCGATCAGTTAAACCCTGAGCACATGGGCAAGTCTCAACAGCCAGTTATCCAAGAAACAATTCTCTGTAATAACTCAGAACCCACCCCGTGTACTCTCCCCTCTCAGGCCACTTGTAAATCCACCACACGTAGCCAAATATCAGTCAATTTCCAAAATAGGCTAATCATACCATCCCCTCCATACATTTATCAAGCCCAGATTTGAAAGCAATTATGGTTTTTGCCCCCACAACTCCCCTTGGAAGGTTATTCCAGAACTTTACACCTCTAATGGTTAGAAACCTGCGTCTAATTTCAAGCCTAAATTTCTTGATGGACAGTTTATAACCATTTGTTCTGGTGTCCACATTGGTGCTGTACTCAAATAATTCTTCTCCCTCCCTCATAGGGTGCATCTACACTTACAAGTTAGGTCGACTTAAGGAGGCTTCTATTTTCATATTATTCCCCATCTTTTCCAATTTAAGTATGCATGCACAACTGTATCAAATGCCTTACTGAAATCTAGGTAAAGTAGATCCCTCTGTCTAAAAAAAATGGTTTATCTTTTCAAAAAGGGGAGATCAGGATGGTGGTGACACGATCTACCTTTTGTAAAGTCCTGTTGTATTTTATCCCAGTTACAGTTAACCTCAATGTCTTTAACTACTTTCTCTCTCAATTTTTTTCCCAAGATCTTGCATATGACAGGTCAAAAAAACAGCCCTGTAGTTACCTAAATTATTCTTTTCCTCCTTTCTTAAAAATAAGAACTATATTGGCAATTTTCCAGTTGTATGGTCCAGCCCCTGAGTTTACAGATTCTTTAAAAATCCTTGCTATTGGGCTCACAATTTCATGTGCCAGTTTTGCTGAAAGGTAAATCATGTCCACTGCTTTCCCCATAGCCACAAATCCAGTTACCTAATCACAGAAGGCAATCAGGTTGGTGATACATGACTTGCCCTTGGTGAATCCATATTGACTGTTTCTGATTAATAAAAGAATCTACGCACATCATGCTAAAAAGCTTAGCAGAGGGCATCCCAGTTCCAGCTTTGGGCTATGGTAGATGTCATTCTTTCAAAACCCAGAACTGGGTTTTCCCCATAGTGAAATGTTCATAACTGTGCCACATACAGAACCACAACAACCATGAACTCTTCAGTCTTTCCTTGGTACAACCTGACCCTCAGATCATGGCCAGATGTAACAGCTGATTGACAGAGAAAGGCCCACTCTTTAGGGTGTGGCTTCAAATGCTGGATTTTTGCATAATCAGAGGTGGGAAAATTGTATTCACTATATAAAAAAACAAAAAACTTCACACTTTTTGTTCCAAATATCCACTCTTGTTGGGCACATTGTTCATTATAGTTCTTTAAGACTCCCCTCTGCCCCCCCCCCCACATTGTCCATCTGTCACATCTGCCCCCTTGAGAGGTTACACACAGTCTTAACCCACAAAAATGCATAGCCATTTATTTAATACCATGGCCCCCAAAGGTACTTAAACTGAATTCAATAATTTAATAAGGATATTGCAGGAGTTCGCCATATCTGCCCTACCATTATACCTTATTTCTGTAAATTATGGGAATAAGTTATATTGATACGAGGCATCTTTGTATTGGTACAACTACATACACGCCAGGAGCTGCATCAATTTAGCTAGTTTGTTTAAAATATCACACCCCTAACCAAAATAGCTAAATTAGTACAAATGTGTGTGTGTGTGTGTGTGTGTGTGTGTGTGTGTGTGTGTGTGTGTACGGGCCCCTCCCGCCCTTTCCCTTACACGCTCTCTCTGTTTCTCACTCACACACAGACTTAGTTCCTCAACTGGTGTTACTGCCGTTGTGCCAATTTCTACCAACTGAGACTGCGATCCAGCGATTCTAGCACAATAATGGACAGAATAAGCTGTATGAAGCATAAATGTTTCTACCATGTACTAATGTCTCAAGAGTGCTGTGTATAAAGCAGTGCAGCCTGTTATAAATTATTCTAATATGATAACAGCCAGTTTACATAAGATTTGCTGTCATCACTGAAAGTCCATATCTCAAGTTGAAATCAAATTAGTTCAAATGCTACAGCAATAAACTGCTGGGTGCTCAGCAAGAACAGCTTTAGATGTGGAGACATTTCATTAATAGGAATGTGAGTTGGCCTGCCCTTCATTTTGAGGGTAATAAAATGTTTGGGCCTGTCTCCCATCCCCTGAGTTTTCTGTTTTCTCTGTTTAGAATATAAACTTGTGTAGAATTGTGATTTCCTCTCGCTGTGTGTTTAAACAGTGCTGTGGCTGGGCAGAGGGGATAAATCTCTCTCTTGCTCTGTGAATCCTGGCTTAGAGGGCTGGAACAGGTGCCTGGTAATTAAAGCTGACTCACAGCCTAGCCTTAGCAAGGCAAGAGGGAGCATCTGGGGACCTGACCCAGGAGTGTATATGGGTCTGGCCAGGAAACCAAAATGGGGAGTTATGGCTTAGGTAGATGAAGCCTGCTGGTAGTGACCAGGGAGGGGAGAACCTCCAGGGAACCTGGAGCAAGCCCAGAGAGCAGTGGGCTAGAGTGAGGCCAGATTAGAACTGCTGGGAAGAAGGGTTTGCTGTAGACACTGTAAATAAAAGAGCATGGGTAACGGTAACTACGGAAACTGCTGAGTCACTTGTGGAGTCCTGGACACCAGGGAAGTGGAACCTGTGGCACCAGTGGAGGTCTAGAGGTGGTGGCCTGGTACAATTGGCTATCACCATGGAACTCCATTTGCAAAGGGGGTGTGATGCTACTGTAATACAAATAGTTAATAATATCAGGGAGAAGAAGAAAATGAATGTCATTTAACACGTGTCAATTGTTAGAGGTGGTACATGGTGAATTCCTCAAGGCACTTATCCACAGTCCATTTAAGTCTAGCAGGAATCTTTCCATTGACTTCAGTTAGCTTTGAATTGGGCCTTAAATATCTTTTGAACTAAAAATTCAATGAGTCTGAAGCTGCCTTGCCTAGGAAGGCATCACTAAATATAGGCCTCCAAGTTGATTCTCTCTAAGGCTGCAGAACTCAGGTTTGAATTAAGAGAGCGTAGGAGATGTTAGGAAGGATTTGTGATCAGTGAAAAGGGAAATCTCTCTTTAACAATCTCTTCGTTTCCTGCTTCCACTTTGTGTAATTCTTACACTGGATTAAGGGGATATTCTCAATTGCTCAGCCCTTGGGATTTCTGCACACATGTCTGGATTCTTAGGAATCAATGCTAGGAACAAGGTGGATACGTTTGCCCGATCAGATGGATGATGAGCTTCTAAACCTTACTTGTCAGTTTGCAAATCAAGTTAATCCTTCTTTGCTGCCCTGATATGAAAATATGAACTGAGTTTGTGCCTTGACATGTGGCAAATCCCCAATTATTAATTCCAGCACATCAAGGTGAGAATTCTGCTATCAGTGAACCATAGCACTGGAGGAGAAGACAAAGCAGTAATCATGGTTACATGGTTATCGTTTCTGTTCCAACACAAATAATAAGTGATCTAATGGTATTTGGGAGAACCACAGAAAACTGCTCTAATCTTCTGAACAATAGAAACTAGGTGCAGCAGAGGGGTGAAAAAATAGTAGGGGACTGAAACACATGACTTCTAAAGAACAAAAAAGGACTCCTGTGGCACTTCAAAGCTTCTGACGAAGTGGGATTTTCTCCCACGAAAGCTCATGTGATAAATAAATCTGTTAGGCTTTAAAAGAGCCACAGGATTCCTTCTTTGTTTTGCTGAGCTAGACTAACACGGCTACTCCTTTGGAACATGACTGATGAAGAGATAGTGAGGGAAGTGGGGTTGTTTAGTCTTCAAAAAAGAAGAGTGGGGGTGGATATGACACAACAGCCATTGGCTACCTGAAAGGGGTGTCCAGGGAAAATGGAACTAGGCTGCTCTCAGTGGTGACAGATGACAGAACTAGGATCAATGGTCTCTACTCACTATGGGGGAGGTCTAGGTTGAACATTAGGAATAACTTTTTCACTAGGAGGGTGGTGAAGCACTGGAATGGGTTACCTAGGCAGGTGGTGTACTCTCCATCCCCAGAGGTTTTTAAAGCAAAGCCCTTGCCAAAGCCCTGGTTGGGATCATTTAGTGGGGGTTGGTCCTGTTTGGAACAAGGGATTGGAATAGATGATATCCTGAGATCCTTTCCATGATAGTCTATGAATATGTGACATGAGTCCAATGGGAATGACGGCACTTACCTCACAAGTGAGTTGTGAGGTTTCAGCTGTTACTTATGTGGTACTTTTCATCTTCAAAGAGGCAGAATGGCCAGTGGCTAGAGTAGAGTACTGGACTGAGATGCAGGAAACCTGGTTGTTGTTGACTTTGCTGTCTGAGATTGGGCAAATCATTTCACTGTTTTCCCTTCACACCTTTTCTCTATCTTGCATTGTAAGCTCTTTGGCACAAGAATTGTCTTTCACTGTTTATACAGCACCTAGCCTGATAGACTGTTAACTCTCTTGGAATATGAAGAAGAAGCATATTGTTATTTATTTATAATCCAACTAGCTACTACTCAAATTAAGAATCAGTTAAATTAAGGACACGGGTTCCTGCAAAGTAACTGCAAGTTGAATATAATAAACAAGGAGTCCTGTGGCACTTGGAAAGACTAACATATTTATTTATCGCATCAGCTTTCATGCTCAACTGCCACCAGACTCCTTGGGTGCGTCGACACTTATAAATTAAGTCGACTTAAGCTTGCTTAAGTCAACTTAATTTACTCTGTGTCTATACTACACTTTCCTTAAGTTGACTTAAGCAGCTGCTTAAGTCGATTTAAGGAAAAGTTAAGTTGACTTGATAAAACCTCGTTTTAAGTTGACTGTTGGCTTAAGTTGACTTTCTAAAGTCAACTTAAGACAGTGTAGACGTGGAGTAGCCCTAAGTCGACTCTAAGTCGACCTAGGGCTCTCCAGGACTCTCCCACTGCCTTACTTGCCAGGATGGTTGGCACAGGGAGAGCCTGGCGTGCCCCCCAAAGGCCAGGGCAGAGCCCTGCCCACCCTGCCTCTGCCCTGACAGGGTCCCTGTCCCCTTTGCCCCATTGTACCCAGGTACAATGGGGCAAAGGCTGAGCCCCCTGGCACTTGGCAACGGGTGCCCTCTGCTACTGTGGACCTGTCTCAGGTCCACCTAGCCCCTACAAGTTGACCTAGGTGTCCAGTGTGGACACTCTAGGTCGACTTTGTAGGGTCCCCCCAAAGTCGACTTAAAATTTAAGTGTAGACATGCAAAGTCAATTTAACAAAGTCGACTTTGCTAAGTTGACCTAAATTAACAAGTCTAGACATAGCCCTTGTTTGTTTTGCAACAGCTACCCCTTTGGAACTTGCAAGTTGAATATTTCACGTGTGGCCAGTCTCTGATGGTCATATTCCCCAGTACCCCATTGACTTGCATGTGTACCGATGCCTCACTCAGGCCCTGGGAGAGTTGTTGTATGTCCTGGCTCAGCGGCTATTCCAAATCCTGGGCTGTTACTTTCTGGGAAGGACAATATCTCTGAGACTGCAAGCTGTAGAAACAAGATCTAAATAAAATGAGGCTGTTGGATGCTTCTGTAGTCAGATACTTCAAAACCACCCTTCCTTGACTTAAACTATTCTCACTTGCTGCTTTCCCTGAAAGAGCCAGTGACGCCAGAGGGGAAGCAACATTGCATTAATGAAATCCTTAGCTGGCCTTTGACAGTGCAAACTCTCTGCAAGATGCCTTTGCAGAACACTGAAAACTCATCCAAGAGGATTCTTGCATCCTTACCTTAATTGACTCCTATGGTGTGAAGCTTTAAGTCCTGCTTTACCTCCTGTTCAGGAGAATCTCTTTCTGTGCCTCATTATTTAGTAACCCAGTAGCAGGCATTGTGTTTGAAATCCTCTGAAGTTTTCAAGCGGATTTTTCCTTGAATTAATTAAAGGAGAAAGACACATTTCTAGCAGGGTTGCAAGCCAGCATGTGTGGGGAAGCTGTATTTGTATGTACACATATAGATTTTGTACTTATAAAAGATGCTACGCTGACTATTGCTGGAGACTGAAATCCTGTGTTCATTCACAGAGCAGTTGCAGCTTAGTTTTATGACTAAGGGTATTGGGTGGTGCATCCCGTGACACCGTCCTTCCTCTCAGCAAAATGATATAATTATTTTATATATTATTTTGATGAATTTCTGTCCATCTCTGTGTTTTGTATACTGTCTAGCAAATTGGGGCCTGAATCTTGGTCAGGCACTTAAAGTGCTTCATAGATTTTCCTTTTTCGTGCCAGAAAGGATTGTCTATCGGATGTCCTGCGTAACACTGTCAGTGCTGGCTTTGAGAGTATTTTTCCTGTGTATATACTGTCCCACCCAATAAGACTAGAGATCCATTTCAGTAACAAAAGCATCGAGCCAGGTTTATTGCTTACAAAGCCTGTAAAAAGTGCCCTGTATGTGCTACAACTGCACTTTGTATGCCAGTAACAACGGACTAGCTCAGTAAATGATGGGAATTGCCATTCCTCACGTGGCCAAACAAAGACACTCGCTTTGGGAGCCTCTTATACACACTGATACAAAAAAGCTGTGTATTGCCCCTGGGTATCGTTGCTGCCCTTTGACATGATAGGATACCAGCCTTTACCTTATACCAGATGGGTTGCTCAAAACATCTGTTCTTCACCTTGTCACCCTGACCTTTATCTTTAAGAGGGGTCAGTGTGCCCTCCTTATCTTCGGGGAGTGAACTTGCACCATTCTGGATGGTGGGACGTTCTGGTGCCGTCTTTCTGGAATGTGCTTGTTGAGTGCTATGCCTACTGCTTCTTTAGGAAGGTGTGTTTTTGCAATCCCAGCTCTGTTCTTGCCAGTTTCTGTGACTCTTCATGTGCATTCACAACCTGATGCCTGCTAAATTTGCTTCAGAATAGAAATGATTAACTATTACTTGAGCTCTGGCCTTAGGCCTCATACCTGGTCTGCTAGACTAGGGCCTTGTATACACGAGCACCGTATTCCGCATTAAAAAACATTACTGTGCGTTAACAAGCACACTGTACATACGTGAAATGTTATTGCTGCGCACTAAGCGCCTTGTTGCTGCGCATTCCAACAACCACTCCGACGAGAGTGGTAACACCACTTGCGTTTCATCTGCTGCGCGTTTGTGCTCGTGTGTAAGCTTACTGCACAATGAGCAGACTCAGGAAATGTCCCATCATTCCCTAGTCGTCCTCTCTGGACTTCCCCCCACCCTCTCTATGGCAGTGACGAAACTGTCTCCGCCTACAGTTGACTCCCTTGTTGCTACTGGCAACAAGGAAGACGCTAGGGAAACGCACTGCACCATGGGAAACATCCGGTTTACCCATGGTGCTTTGTGCTCCTTTCCTTCATCACATGATTGCAAGCAAGTACACAGGGAAATTGGAACGCTGGGATACGTGCCCAGAATACAGTGCGATAATGCGCATCACAGCGAGGAATCCTGTGACGTAGCAAGGAGCGACGTGTGTACAAGCTGCAGCGCAATAAAATCCACGTGAGTCTTACAGCGCAGTTAAGAAGTTGCGCTCTAATTTGATCGTGTAGAATAAGCCTAGGTCTTATGCAGGGCCATCCCTAGGGGGGTTGCGGGCCCCAGGGCCAATTGACTGGTGGGAGCCTCCCCATTTGCTCCTCCCAAACCCAAATGGTGGTGAGGTGGTCCCCTGCCCCCAGTGCTGGAGGGGATCCTGATCAATGCTGTGGCGGGGGGGGGGGGGGCAGAGAGAACATTACACTCTCTCCCTGTGCTGCTCCTCTGCAATGTTCCATGTCTGCCCTGCTCCCGGCTGGCCAGCAGTCCGCCCCAGGCGGTGGGGAAGGCAGAAGAGGAAGGCCACACGCTGGCCCGTCCCATCTCCTGGGGTGGACTGGCCGGCCGGGGATGGATCAGGCAGGGGACACTGTGGAGGAGCAGCTCAAGGAGGGTGTCGTGTCCTCTCTGGTCCCAGCCTCCCACCCAGGGCTGAATGGGTGTTGTGGGGCCTGCCAAACCATGGGGCCTGGGGCAATGGCCCCGCTCATCCTGCCTCCTTCCCCCCGCCCCGAGGATGGCCCTGGCCTTATGTCTCAGACTCTTGCTTTCTACTATAAATGCAAGGCATGAAATTTCACCTTGTAATTTCTGCACCAAGTCCCCAATTTCTGGTTGAGTTGAGCATATCTCCTAGAATAGGGGTCTCAAACATGTGGCCCATGGAGTTACTTCCTGCAGCCTGCAACAACACCTGGAATTTTTATAATTTTTTTTTTCATTTTTGACTATACTTCTGCATCGTTGTATGCAAAGATTGCAGTGGCACGACCCTTGGGCAAATATCCTAGTCCTCCTGTGGACCTCATGGTGATTTGAGTTTGAGATCCTTCTTCTAGAAAGACCTACAGTCTGGCCATCATCATTTGTATCATAACACAAATAATTACTAGGTTCCTGGGAGCTGTCTCTAAGTCTTGCATGATTTTAGTACTGATGTCATCGACCATTAATTGTTCATGTATCTAGGTTTCCCCTGTTATAAGTAAACAAAAGGAGAAATGCTTTTCAGTTCTAGTATGTATCTAACTTTAATTTTTAAACCTCTGCAATGTATTCTGCTTGAAATTTAGGGTCAGACATTGATAGGTTTATTTTTAAAGATTTTTTGAACGAGAGATCAAAAAAAAAAAAAAGAGGGGAAAAATTTCCTTCACTCTCTTCTTCAAAAGTGCTATTTATTTTTAACCCTTTAGCCCAGTGGAGGCTGAGGCATCTGGGACTGGTTCTATCAACGTTTTTCCATAGGATGGAGACGATTCCCTCCACTGTGATTCATAGACATGTTAGTCAAAGCTGAAAGCACAGTCTGACTCAGGATCCTGAGGGAAACACACAAGTGTGTGGGTTTCTTTGTATATTATCCAAAGTTTTTGTCCCTTGTTCTCCGGAAGACAAAGGGCTGAATCCCTGAGTGAGCAGCAAAGAACCTCAGAGGCAGTCCCATTAATGATGGCATAGCTATGGGACCTGCTGCCAGACTCTACACAAGTCAATGGATCTCCATCGTTCCTATGACACTTCTTAGCTTATCTGGTTTTCTCCCTCTTTGCGGCTTGATTTGTGGCTTGACAGTTTAACGCACACAAAGTAACTGAAGCCTCCTTTGTTTAACATGACAGGAGAGTCTCAAGCCTGGGAGTAGCTGAACCTGACAGCTCAGTGGCAGTTCAAAGACCAAATGTCCTTCTTTCCAGGGAGTGATTTGAAAACACTTCACCATTGAGGATGCCATTCTTCCTTTGTCAGTGGAATAGGAGAGAACAAAATCTCAGGCACTTCTCCTGCATGTCTTTCAATCCCACATGCAAATCCCACTAACCTTTGGTCTTATTAAACCATCCCACTATGTTTAGCGCAGTCGATCTGATTTTTCTCCTGCTTCAACTTTTTTTTTAATACTCAGAAAATCTAAATGGCATGGATGACAGCTAAAGGTCTTAGAAATCTGAAATGTAAATGCATGTCCCTGTATACAAAACGGGGTTTCAATTCAAAGACTGTGTGTGGTAGGAGGTGTGTGGGGTGTGATGGTTATCCAGACTTCTTGAGCCTTTTAAAATAGCTGGGTGATTTCATGAGCACTGTTTTTTCTGGTCCCAACTTGAAATTCCTGTATTATTTCTAGCTGGGACCAGAAGAAGAAATGCTAGCTAGGTCTCTGGGGGCTAAATTACCTGCCATGGTACCTACCAGCCCCAAGAGGGCTGCTGACATACTGTGGAGAGCCTGCCAGAGCCCTGGCTCCAGCTGGGAGTCTATGAGTTATCAGGAACCAGATTGTGACTCTGAGTCACACTCAATTTCCTTACTCCCCCTTCGCTCCTGGGTGGGGAAGTGAACATGTGTCAGGCTATGCCTGTGGCTAATGACTGACCCCGCTGCAGTACTTTCTGGCACACGGATAAGGACGGAGGATGGAAAAAGACTTCACTTACTTCCAGATTTTGGTGGCTTGCTTTCTGCTCATATGAGTGGGATAAATGGCCTCTTCAGGCCGGCAGCCCATTCAGTCCTTCCCTTGCACAGGCTAATGTGAGCCCTAAGTAATCCAGTTGATTTCAATGGAACTATTTTGAGGGTATAGTGTTAATCAACTGGTCGGATCTGTCTTCACAGGGAAAAATTCTATGAACTCTGGACAGGGTCAACATGACGGAGGGTGGCAGAATCTGGTCTTTCAAATGTTCACACTTTTAAAGTTTCCATATCTGAGACATTTCGACAGCAAAATAGTATTACAAAAATAATTTAAAGCATCGATTAAAAGTATATGAAAAAAACAAAGGAGCAAGGTGGATCAATGTACTACAAATTAGGTTATTGGGGCAGTGAATTCATATATAGGATACCTTATGATTTCGATGCAAAACTTGCTAGAGAACACTGAAAAGCTCATAATGGTAAATTAGTTTTTTGGAGGTTTTCTTTTGGGATTTTTTTGTGGGTGGATTCTTTGGATACAACTAGTTTTAATGGGCTAGGATCTGATCTCTTCTATGTTAATGTGTTGAAGTTTTTTAGTAGTAATAACTGTGGAAAATGGAAAACAGCAAAATGTAATGTGTGGGTTTGGGGGAAAATGTGTGGGATGGGGTCATAGTTCACTGAATGAGGGAAAGGTCCTATGGAAAAAGTAGGCACGTAGGAACTGTGGATTTCTTGAGCATGCATGGGATCTTTGATTTGAGCTGTAAACCAATAAGTCTCTACTGACGATGAGCAAGGGCTTAGAAGTAGCTTGGCCAATTGGCTGAACTGAAATGGCTGATCTGTTCTGGCTTTCTAGAAAAATTTAACCTGAGGTAGATACGAGGCTTGAAAAATTTCACCGAAAATGGTGGAGGCTTGTTGAAGAAATAAACAGTCAAAAAAGGGGGGTTTGTAATAGGAAGTTTTTGGCAAACTTGATGGAAGGCAGAGCTTCCAGCTTCTCATAAAACAATAGCTAAAATAATAAAAACACATTAGCATATACTTTATAGGTACCTTGCTTGTATCAACATCAAAGCAGAGAGTGCACGCTTTCACTCTGCCATGTTCTCTAGAGCATTACATTCATGTTATAGCTTCTATGGTCTCCTAATATAGGATTTAACTTCTGTTTAAGATGCAATATATTTCCAAACAAATCTAGTACTTCACTCAATTTGTTGCCAAGCTAAACGAGCAGACCATCTTGCAACAGAATAGAACATTTAAATTGAATAAGCTATATGAGTCTGAAGTTGTGTTACTGCTTTCCCATGGCAGACGAGCTGAAATTTATTGTATGCCTTGTCACAATCTTGGAATTTCAGCTAAGCCTTAAGTCTTAATTTAAAAGGATCTTGGGCTTTTTATTTCTGCTCATTAGCTAGCTTTGAGATTTACCCATCAAGAGTATCTTTATAGGAGCATGTATTGTTCTGATGGAGCTTTGCAAGGCAATATTGACCCGATCCTGTCCTATGCTCCAGCCACTTTATAGTGTTTCATTAGCACAAATTGGCTATGTCTACACTTGATAATTTAAGTCAACTTAGCTAAGTCGACTTAGAGGGGACCCTACAAAATCAACCTAGAGTGTCCACACTGGATGCCTAGGTCAACTTGTAGGGGCTAGGTGGACCTGGGACAGGTCCACACTGGCAGGGGGGGCACCCCTTGCCAAGTGCCAGGGGGCTCAGCCTTTGCCCCATTGTACCTTGGTACAATGGGGCAAAGGGGGACAGGGACCCTGGCAGGGCATAGGAGCAGGGTGGGCAGGGCTCTGTCCTGCCCTTTGGGGGGGCACGCCAAGCTGTGGTTGTGCCAGCCATTCTGGCAGAGAGGGCAGTGGGGAAGCCCTGGAGCCCCCTAAGTTGACTTAAAGTCGACTTAGGGCTACTTCATGTCCACACTGGCTAAGCCGACTTTCTAAAGTCGACTTAGCCAGCAAAGTCGACTTTAAATGTTTTTATAAAGTCGACTTAATTTTTCTTTAAGTCGACTTAAGCAGCTGCTTAAGTCAACTTAAGGAAAGTGTAGTGTAGACGCAGAGTAAATTAAGTCGACTTAAGCAAACTTAAGTTGACTTAATTTGTAAGTGTAGATGCACCCAGAGGTATTAAACCCAGATGGATCCAGCTCTATTATGATCCATCTGTGCAAGCAGAGTCTTCAGGTATTATAGAATCACTATAGAAGCTCTTAAGTCAGTGGTTCTCAAACTTTTCAGTAACACAGAACACTTCAATGAGACGAACAATTCCACAGCATACTCACTTTTTTCAGCCAGATTGATTTCTCATAAATATCACATTTACTTACATTTACTATGGTTACGCTCTTACTACAGGTTTGCAACATAGTGCATACAACAAGCTAAAGAAGGATCAAATACATTAATGTTTCAAATCCACTGGGGAAAAAAATATACTTTATCTCAATATTGCCCTTTGGCCACCTGCATTTAGAATGTTCTCATTTTAGAATCAAAAGACCGATACCTGACTTTTAATTTGATGATTAATTTTCACGAGTTTTATGAGTTGTCATTTTGGTTGGATAGAATATTGTTTAAGATGAAACAATATTTGTTTTACATTGATTTCCATTGCCTTTGTACAAAATTTCATAGCACACATAGTTTTCACGACACACCAGTGTGCCCTCTCTTAGGTCACACTTCTCCCATGGCTACTGGGAGAAAGGGACATAACCAGGGTTGGAAGAAATATTCCAACCCAGCGTAAAGCATCCTACAAGGGTTGCGTGAGCACAAGAGGTATCTTTGAACTTCATCTGCTGCCTGCACTGCCTGTGTGGTGCAGATGAAATAACAAGAGTCTTGTGGCACCTTAAAGACTAACACATTTCTTTGGGCATAAGCTTCCAAGGTGTGCAACCCATTTTGTCAGTTGCAGCCCACGAAAACTTATGCCCAAAGAAATGTGTTAGTCTTTAAGGTGCCAAAAGACTGATGTTATTTTGCTGTATACAGACTAACATGGCTGCCCTTCTGGAACTGGTGCAGCTGAGGATCTCTTTCAGGGAGTTACTCTGAATTGCAATTGTACATTGCGGTTGCTCAAAATGAAGTGTTGGGTTGGTTTTTCTTTACAGGCTTTATTTGTAGCTATGTTCATGGTAAATCTTTTTGGAAAATCAGTCAAGGTTTTTGACTGTCTCCTGATTCTCAGATGTATGGCTCTGCATAGCATTAAATACTGACAAGGTTTATGGGATTCCAGATGAAAATGTCACATTGGTCTTGAGGAGTCTGCTGTAGGAAGGGGATAACAGTAGTCAGTGTATAGTTAGCGGGGCACTGCATGGGAACTAATATTCATACTCCATGTTGGTTCTGGGTGCACAGTTTTTCAGATTTGATGATAAATCATTTCATATTGATCATAAATCATCTAAATCTGTCCTAACTCCAATGAGCCATAAAATCACGGGCAAGGATCTTGTTGATCTTGCGTCTAAATGATCCTGTGTGTAATTCCATCAAAGACCCACCTGTAGGTTACTGGGGCAGGATGGGAGCGCAGAGCTCCCCCACCCCACTTGGCTTAAACCCCTTTGATAATCTGGCCCTGGCTATAAGAACGACCATGCTGGGTCAGACTAGTGGTCTATCCAGCCCAATATCCAGTCTTCTGACACTGGCCAGCACCAGGTGCTTCAGAGGGAATGAACAAGCATGGACGTCATCATCCACTTCCCTGTCGTCTACTCCTAGCTTCTGAAAAACAGAGGCTAGGAGCACTCAGCACATGATGTTGTTCCCATAGCCATTTCAATTATTTGGACAATGTGTTTGTTAATAAAATTGAGGTTAAAATGGATGACTTTGCTGATGTGTTTGGCATAGGAATCTGAGTGTTGTCTATTATATTGTAGATATTTAAGGCAGACAGTGTCATTTGAGGTATGTTGCTGTATAAGGAAGTGACCTCCACGGTGACAAGGATAATATTCTGAGGGAGGTTGTAAACGTTGTGTAGTTTCTGGAGTTTCAACTGTTGAAATTTTCCACCAAAAACAAACACATTTTGACAGCTTCATGTCAGAGACCTCCACAGTTACATCCTAATTGTAAAAGACTCAATGCAAATATAAATAAATAAATAAAAATCATTAGATAATAGTTTTTACTCTAACACAAAGCCATCCAAAGCAAATTTTAGTAAAGCATTAGCTAAACTAATCCAGCTTGACCCTAATAATAAATTGTTCAAATTCATGCAAATGTCATCAGTTTTAATTTTGTATTAAATGTCTTTTTATTAGATGATGCATGAATGAATGGTGCAATATGATAGCACAAATTATTGTCCGCTGTCAGATTCTGCTGAAACATGTCTCATTTCTCGCTAGTGCCTAAAAGGCATGGCATGGTGAGAATTTTTAAGGAGCAAAAATGTGCTTCTATTTAGTCTTTTGGTTTGAGTTTTTCAAGCCTGTGAATTACCATTTGTTTTTATGATGCCATGTGCCTTCAGTATAAAAGCCATTGGCTGGATTGCACCCTTCATGCTGGCTTAATTGGACAGCACATCTCCTGGGAGGTAATGGGGCCAAAGTTATGTTCAATCCCCCCTGTAACCTTACTGGGGGAAGGGAGTAGCACCCTTGAAGTTGGAATGGGGGAGGCCTAGGTTGGATATTAGGGAAAACTTTTTCACTAGGAAGGTGGTAAAGCACCAGAATGGGTTACTAGGGAGATAGTGGAATCTCCATCCGTTGAGGTTTTTAAGGCCTGGATTGACACATCCCTGGCTGGGATAAATAAGTTGGGGTTGGTCCTGCTTTGAGCAGTGGGTTGGACTAGATGAGGTCCTCAGGTCCTTTCCAACCCTAATCATCTATGATAATATGAAGTGCTGATGCCCCATCCCCATCCCCCGTGAGTTGCAGATTTCTTACTCATCCCTATTCCACTACACAGTCATGTTAGATAGTTTGTGATTAATCTATATTCTTGTATTAAAGACTAATACCTAGAAGAGATGTTTGTGTCCGAAACTGCAGACCTGCTTTTACTAAACAGCAATGGTGTTTTAATGATAATTACAGCAATAATCAGAGCTAAGTGAATAATCTGCAATGGATCACTTATTTCCAGCATTGTTTTCTTTTTCGCATGTGTGGAATGTCCATCACTCAACCACAATTTTCTTGGAGTTATTCATTTTTAACATTTCCCATGCAGTTAATATAAAACTGAAAAAAGAAAATACTGTTTTTAAATCCTGAATTATTGACCCGTAGAAAGGATTGCCAAAAAATGCCACTAAGGCTAGGAGTTTAGAGGGACTCAGGAGGGAAAAAAAACAAACAGATAAAAAGAATATCCAGTTATTTTAAATGGGATATTCCTTTCTCTCTGTTTAGAATGCATATAAAACCTCATGCTTCAGAAAGTAAGTCAACCAGTAATTGCCTAGGGTTAATAAGAATTTTCATACTTCAGTGGGTTTTTTTTAGTTTAAAAAAAAGCCATGTGTTGCATATTAGCAATAGAAGAACCCACCTAACACTAGTCAGACATGAGCCTGAATTAATTTTGTGATAGCATACTTATCAGACTGCCCAGATCTAAATTTGATGTATGTCGAAGATCCAAAATGAGGGACATTCAAACATTAGTAAATGTATTACTGTTAATATGTTGTCATAGTCATCCCTTTAGTGTAAGTAGTTTTCTATAACCACAGTTACATGATTCTTTATTTCTCATGGAAATAACCTTGACCAATAGAAATGAGTCAAACACCTAATGCACATGGAACCTAGGCAACATTGGAACTACAATGAAGGATATTGAAGAGGTTAGAATAGTTCTTACTTTCCTCCCCTATTCTTTGTTTCTGTCTTCCTCTTTCCACCCAGAACTGGTTGGTTGACTTTTTCTTCCTTCTGGTCTTACCAGATAGTTCCCACACAGTTCCTTGTTCATGATTATGTAAAACACTAGTCAGTGCGTATCTGTGTATCCCACTCTGTCTAATTCACAGAGGATATGAGTCTATGATAGATGCTAGTTACAGAGAATGTGGCTCTTTAGCTCAAGCTATAGAGCAGGGCTAGTCAAAAATTTTCTGTTGAAACTTCTTTAACAGATAATTGGGTTTCAACCCAGTGATATTTTTCAAGGAAAATGTCATCTTTCCACTGGAATCTTCATGTATTTTTACAACTTTTCAGCTAGAAATGGAAAAATGTATATTTTTCCCCCCTGAAAAGTTCAATTTTTCTGTTTGGGATGAGGGAGAAAAAGGAGGAGGGCCATTTGCCCACCAGCTCTACTGCCCACCAGCTCAGGAGGTCCCAGGTCAGTCCACAGTGTGATGCTGTCTGGATAAGGGATGGCCATTTGTAATATTATTCATATTAATATTGCAAAATTAAGACAAATCTTGCAAAATTATAAGCAATGAATGTGTGATATTCCACATCTAAAACTTGTGCTGTGCTACTGCGTCTTCCCCTCCCCCAAACAGATTAGTATTGTCCTGCCTGATTGAGGGCCAATCAAGAGCCATCATTGATACAGTGAGACCAAGGAGAAAAACTAAGGTCTATATCCCTGAGTCATCAGGACATGTAGGGACATGTCTGGACAGGAACTTTAAGAGCTGTTTTCTGCCCATGCTCTTGGTGCTTGTGTTTCAAACACTGGATATGCTAGCCACATGGCAGAAACTATAAAATTCAGTTTCACTACCTCCATTTTGTCTTTATTCCCCTGCTTCCTATCTCTGGATAAATTGTTCTACATCTGAAGCTGTGAAACAAAGTACAGAGACCCATCCAGGTTCTGGATGTACTCCAGAGTAATTGGACAAGCCGGAAAACTCCACACTATGCTAAGAATCTGATATATATATATATATATGAAATCATATGTATGCATTTGATCATTTAATATCTCATTTGTTGCATTTTATAATACAGTAAACCTTTAGCTTTACATTCCAAATGATTGTCCGACAATCTGATATTTTGGGTAATATCCAAATCAATATTGATATGGCAATGTGGTTGATTGTTTGGGGATCAGTAGAACACTTTAGTAAAGTGAATAGAGTGGGGTTTTTTTGTTTGTTTTGTTGCAGGTGGGACGCCCGAGGCCGGGCTGAGGGCTAGCAACAGTTCGTTTAGGTTCGTTGCCCGGAGTGTGCAGCACCAATAACCACACCAGGGCGGAGAAGCACACTAAGATTTATTTGAGATCTCAAGCAGTCACACGGAGACAGGCACGTCTCAAATCATGCACACCCCACCCCCGTTGCAGTGACCCTTATATAGACAGGTTGTTTGCTTCAATACTTTTCTCCTTGTAAGCGGTGGAAGTACTCTCCCCCTTCTCTTAGAGAACAAACTTTGACCGATTTCCACTGGTACTTTGAAGGCTTGTTATCTACTTTGCTTCCTGAAACTGGGGGAACATCCTTATATGGTTGGTGTTATTGTGCCTTAGCTGCCTCTGAGTCTGGAGCAAAGGAGTTTCATCGGCACTATGGCCTTCCACCCCCTCGAGTTACCCAGTGCGCGACCCCAGATGCAGCCAGGGGCATCAACAGTTTTATAAATAACGTACCTCTTTCCTGACCTAGTTGCTGGCTGGGAGTCAGAGACTGAAAAGCAATAAAGAGGGCTGTGTATTTCTTTTGGGGGGCTTCTTGATAACTAGTGTGCGGAATCAGGAACATTGTGACTAGTTGGTGAATCTAACTTCAGTGTTAGCCACTGGTTTGGGGAGAATTTGCTTTCCTTTTTGTAGCCTTCCCTGACCTTGATGTTTTCAGTTGGGCTACGTACCCTAGGCATGTATGGGTCACAACTAGCATCAGCCAACCTGGTGGACATCACACTTACACCATCATTTTAGTTGCTGGGTAGGGCCATGATGTGTCTAACTGGGACACTGAACATGTTTCCCAGGCTGGCTTTCATTAACCCTGTCTGTTGTGTCCAGACTTTTGCCCACATATGTCAAGGCTTAGCCCAGCTAAAACCAGCTACTGAACTGCTCTTCTGCTAACTTTATTCCAAGGCAATTGAGAGGTTCAGCTGCATTGCCTTGAAACTGCCTGTATCATGGAACCTGCACCCTCCCACGCACACTCCTTGCTTCCTGTCACAATTGACCTAGCATAGATGGCACATTTTGTCCTGTGTCACACACTCTCCAGTGCCCGGGAGACAGCCTGCCTTTTTGTAGGTAACTCCTGAAGGAATAAGATGTTACCAATGAGTGTGGTGTCTAATTAAGGGCCCCAGCTCATATCCGGCTTCTGGTGGGAATTTCTGTGTCTCCTCTATATGGATGCCTTGGCCTCCACTGCTGTCACTGAAACACAGTCAAGCAGAGTGGGTCAATGAGGTCCTCGGCTAGTATTTCCACTGCTTCCTAGACCTAAACCGTCACCAAGACAACTGGCAGCCCTGGTTGCCCGGCCTTGCACTTGCTTACATCAATCCTAGGCGTGTCTGGACCCACCAGGTCCGTTTTTTTTTTTTTTGCTAGAGATGTGTTCCCTGCTTTCTTTCACCCTGAGATCCCCACTAACTTGCCAGTATCTACCAATGCTGACCTCACTGCTCAGGCCCACCAAGTCTGCCAAGAGCTGGGACAAAAATTAGAGGAAGCTAAGGCAGTATGCTAATGATATATTGATGGGCACCACCAACCAGCTCCCAGCTTTATGATGGGGGTAAAGTCTGTTTGTGCCCCCAAAATTTTAAATCAACACTTCCCTCCAAGAAGCTAGGCCACTGGTTCCTGAGGCCCTTCTAGGTCACAGAACAGGTTCACCCTGTAACACTTGGGTTTCAGTTACAAAAACCTCTTAAGATTCATGCTGAGCTTCATGTTTCCCTTTTAAAATCCTCTGACAAGAATATCTTTCTGCTTCGCAACATTACTCCCTCCACATCATTAAACATGTGGGGCCAGGAAATATCTGTGGTCCAGTAAGTTCTGGACCCCCTCTGAATTCAGGGGAAATGCCAGTATTTAATAGTTTGGGAAGGTTACAGTCCAGAAAAATGGTCATGGGAACCGGTGGCACACATCAATGCCCCAGCTGTCCTATGCACCTTTCACCATGCATACCCTGAGAGATCTGACCATAGGGTCCCTGGAAAGGCCCCCTAAAAGTTGTAGGGAGTACTTCTGGGTCAGGCCAGCATAAACCAGCTACTCGCCTGCTCCCCTGCTGTCTTCATTGCTAGATAACCAATAGGCTAGGCTCAGGTGCACCGTCCCACCTGATTAATCACAGCACTTGATTGGCTGCAGGATCAGTAGCCTGATTTATAAGGCCAGCAGCAAGAGCAGAGCTTACAGTCATGGATTCTCTGCGTTCCTGTGCTTGTCTCATACCTAGCTCTGCCCCAGCCTACAACCTACCCTGCATCCTGGTGTGTTCCTGTCCTGTCCCAGCTTCTCTCCTGCATCAGAATCAACCCTCTTCTTGCCTTCCCTGACCTAGGTAACCCAGTTCTGACCCTTGGCTCTGAGTCCTGGCAATGATGCTGTATCGATCCTTGGCTCTGGCATTCGGACTTAAGGTTCTGACTTCCTGCTCTGAACACCAGGCCAGACCTCCTACAACCCTGTCTCCTGATGTCTCGTATCTTCCCAGAGTAAAACTCAGGAAAGGACATGCAGGAAATGCCATGAGGCTCTATTTGCTGACTTTTCCGTGACTGTGCCTTTCAGTTGGAGTTCACTGGGAACAACTGAGCGGTTTTCTCATTGTGCAGGTCCCCTGGCCATCCCTCCTGGTTGCAGCATTCCTTTTGGAGCCAGGCTGTCATTGAGTCCCCAGCGAGCACAGGAGGGTCCAGAGCAGAATGTAGCTATTGCTTCAAAGTGCAGCGTTAGCTTCCGCACAAACATCCATCTGGAGCCATGGCTGCTCTCTAGACCTGCTTTCTCTCCCTAGCATTCATCCTGGCCACCCTGAGCTGTAGGACTGGGGCTGAGACAGTGAAGGGGCAGACAGCAAAGGAGTTAACTCCTAGGGTTCAAGCTTTGTGCTAATTAGTGTGTCCATCTGCTGTTAGGAAACGTAGAGGGAGCACTCATTTTCATAAATCAGGAGCCACGGTCATCTGTGGTGTCGGCTGAATTTCACCTCCTCTCTTTCTACAGTGACTGGAAATGCCTTTAAGAGTTAGGCCTCAGAAACACCTCTAACCACTCCCACCGTGTCCAAGGTCACTTCATTCAGCCTTTCCCCTGACCCAGCATCTCTGATGACCTTCTCTTAAAATTTGATTTGCAACCTGTTTCGTTCCTTACGTTAAAATCAATGCAGGCCTCTTCATGTGTCAAAGCGTTTATTACAGAAGAACAGAGTCAGGGAACTGGTCTCCACTGTATTGTAATACTGAAAAAACAAAACAAAACACCATATTGATTTTTAACACTTAGTGCGGCACTGTAGATTCATAAACCGCTCACAAGTTTGACGTTTGGTGGCAATTAGCATATGTAACCGCAGCAAGGTGTTGTCTTTGGCAGCTGGCCACCAAGCGCTCTAGGATGAACAGTTGCATGTATAAAACATTCATCAGAAAAGCCCCTGCAAACGGAACCACGTTTTCCTTTTCAGTTTCAATGTCATGTCGTGAAGAGTGTGCATCAGGTGGGGTTTTTTTGTTTGTTTGTTTTCTTTTTTTAAGAGACAGCTTCAGAGCTCTTTGGCTTTTGACCTTCATAATGTAAATGTAGCTTAGAATGATTTAGGGTGAGCTGTGAAAAGATGCATGTCTTCCTAAAACACATTCTCTACTTCAGGATAGATGGATGAACTACTGGTTGAAAACTGTGCCTGTGATGTGAAGGAGGCTTAACGAGATTATCATGATGGATCTCGCTTGCCATGTTTTCAGTGTTACCAACAGCCTGCACTCTGCCCTTGCTTGCTGTTTTGACCAAATGTGTTCCTTCAGATATCATAGAGAGATGGGGCTGAAGCATCACTACCTTGAAACTGTGTAAGATCACTCTTACCTGTGCAATGTTAGTGTATAATGCTACCAAGTTAAACAAGGCGTCTGGTGGCACCTTTAAAGACTAACAAATGTATTTATCACATGAACTTTTGTAGGAGAAAATCCTATTTTGTCAGATGCTTGAAGATGGGGAACTTACAGAATGGGAGCAAAACAAATGCAGGGAAGTGTAAGTCATAGGATCTGTTAGTCAGGCTGTTACAGCAAATAAAAGCAGTTGTTAGGATTCAAACAGTGGAGTACAGCAATAAGCAGGGAGGTGGGTGGGAGTCAAGGAAAGCAAAATTACCCATTGTATTGGGAAAAGAACCTGTAGTCCCTATTCAGCTCTGAGTTCATGGAGTCAAATCTGCATATGAATTCCAATTCTGCACTTTCTTTTTGAAGCTTTGATTTGTTATTCATTTGCCTGAGTACGGCTATTGGAATTCATATGCAGATTTGACTCTGAACTCAGGGCTGAATAGGGACTATGGGTTCTTTCCCCAATACAATGGGTAATTTTGCTTTCCTTGTTCCCCACCCACCTCCCTGCCAATTGCTGTATTCCACATTTTTATTGCTAACAACTGCTTTGATTTTCTGTAACAGTCTGACCTGATCCTGTGACTTACACTTCCTTCTGTTTATTTTCCCCCCATTCTGTATGTTCTCCATTTTTACACGTCTGACAAAGTGGAATGTTTTCCCATGAAAGCTTATATGATAAATAAATGCATCAGTCTTTAATAGTGCCACCAGACTCCTTGTTTTTCTTGCTGAGCTAGATTAACATGGCTACCCCTTTTGGAACATGCTACCAAGTTAGAATCCTCCGTTCCCTCTTATTGGTACAATGGTATGTGACTTCTTTGCTCAGGAGTGAATGATAACACAAAATGAAAGGAAGTTGAAATAAGGCCCTTAGATAGCAAGATTTTTCAGAAGTAGTACTATCGCCCGTTCTTTTTTTTTTTTTTTTTTTTTCTTCTTCAGGTTTTTGGGCTCAGCTCTCAGGTAGCCAATTCTAGATCACCAAAGTGTAAGGGAATCCTTGAATGGCTTAGGAACTCCTATGCTACCTCCCCTTTCTACTTTGAGTAAATGTGGTGTAACGGGGGCCTAGAGTTTCCCTGGATTGTCCTTGTCTGATGTATTACCTTGTAGGAAATTTGGCAGCTGGTCTAACTTATAGCAACCTTGAGGCTGCTCTAAATTCAGCTGGGGAACCAGCCAAGTGTGCATCTAGTCCAGCATCAAGGAAATGTAAAAGGCCCCTTTTCCAACGCATTCCTGGGTCTTAGCATAGCTAAGGATCTGGGTCATTTTCTCTTATTTGCCTATGCACAGTTGTGGAGCTATATAAAGAACACACTATTGTTATACTAATAAATCCATTATTCTGTGCTCTACAGCTGTACAGTTAATTAACCTTCCATGTCATGTAGGGGCTTTGAGCCCGTCTCATCCCACAGTACCAACGAAATTTCTTTGCCATCTTTGTCCACATGATTGCTCTTAAATTGAATGTCATAGAAAGCATATATGAAGGTAAAGTGCGTTCCACAGAGCAGTCATCAGAAATTTGACTAGTGGAGAAATCAGAAAAGGAGTGAAATGTAGCCTCTGTAGTGATACTGGCTTGTCTGGGATAATATTAAACTAGGTAAATTTAGCTGCACATATGTCATTACACAGCTACTATCTCTAGGTAATCTGATTGACAACCTTCCCTGCTTCTGTATTCCTCATCTCCATTTTTCAGCTCCCCATGTCCTTCTATGTTCAATTATTGAAAGTGATTTTTTCAGACACTTCAAGAAATTACTGAGGATGTGATTATTTCACAAGTACATTCTACCCTTTTCCATGTTTGTGCCCCCCTTACACCCCCCCCCCCAGCTGATGTGAAACTACAATACAACCTGGAACAGGATGATACCATTAGATAGCCCCAATAGATGTGGTAATTATGATTACTGGAATGAATTGTCCTCTGCATTTGCAATAACATTGTGAGCACTATATTACTTCTCTCACATTACATCCCTTACAATGTGGGGTTTGGGTTTTTTTTTTTTTTAATTGATAGGAATATGCAAAACTGCATCTGGTTTTTAATAAACTAAATCAACATATCACCTATGATAGGAGATACAGACACAGCCATGCTGGCTGCTTCAGATATTTTTGGCCCCATTCTTCCATTATCCCCTGAAAGTAGACATATGTGTTGCTACAATATTTTTAGTATTTGTATTACAAGTAAGATGGGGGCCCCATTGCATTAGCTCATTAACCTCAATCCTAGGTGTACCCTGTGTGCAAGAGAGAAACTGAGGCAAAATTTGCGATTGAAAAACCAACACAACTATGAATCTTTGTAGAAACAAAGGTGCCAGGCTAGGCTTTATTGCAACGTAGCACAATGGCAAACAATCTATCTCAACAGTTCTGCTAGCAGCATTTGTGCTCTCAATGCAAAGGAACAGTTCACCTGATGGCAGGACTCTCCATCACCCCTTTCGGCTGCACAGCTCTAGAGCTCTTGTTTTTATACCCTACTTGGACCTATTGGCTCGGCCCCCTTTGGATTCTAACTTAGCCTTGATTGGTCCACATACCCCTATTTTTTTTATGCCACCCAATTTGATAGGTCCACACATCCCTGATCCATCCATCCATCATGGTGTCATTCTGCAACTATGTATACCCTTGTGCTGGAGAGTTCAAGAACAGTTCATAGCATCTCTTCCTTGGTACTAGGCTGAGCGGACCTCATACCTTCAAGGTCCTTCCTGCATCTGCAGCTTGCTTCTTGTCAATTCCTGTGATGGCAGACTGCCTTAGCCTGACTCTTGTCAACTTAACTAGTTTATCCAACTCAGGCCTATTGTTTTGGTTTGATTAGCTAAACCTTAGACCTCAGTCTGACTGTTTCTACTTGCCTTTTCTATTCTAACCTTTCACCCTCTCCTAAAGTCCCTAACTGTTCCAAGAGTGTGTACTAGTTTCCAATCTCCCTCTCCCACATCTTCCTAGGCTGAGGTGTTTCTTCTCCCCACCTGAACCAGAGAGCTCAATTTGCATTGTCTTTGTCATGTACCTCTTCAGCCTATGTACCTTTGTCATGTACCTCTTCAGCTGAGAGACAGATATGATTGTCTGCCCCCCTCCTGAGCCTTGTGAAATACATGGAACATGTTTCACATAAGTACATGTATGATGCTGCAGGCAACATGTTACAATATATCTCGTGACAAACTGCACAGTAAACAGATGGAGGCTAATGTGCCTCCTCTGAAGGACTAATCCCAATCTCTAATCCAGTTGTTCCCAACCTTTTTTCTGCATGGCACACCTTGATACCTTTAATTATTTTGAGACACACCACCATATAGTCCCCAAATGAACTTGTGAATATTCATGAGCCACTCCAGAACTCTTCGAGTAGTTTTTCAAAAAGTTCCATAGCACACCTGCTCAGGCCTGAGGGCACACCTGTGTACCATGGCACACTGGTCAGGAAACACTGCTCTAATCTCTTGAATCCATGAGCCCAAGGTTTAATATCTGTTTTTTGAAAGAAATTGTTCATTATGATTATTGGCTATTCTAAATATCCACTTAAAGGGCAGTGTAAGTAGCATCCTGACAGCACAAAAATATTTAAGGAAAAACTGTAGGGCAGATTCTCCTGCCCTTATAACACTTTTTGTCCAGTTGGATTCAAAGTACTTCACAAATCCACATACAGCAATCACTTTGCCTACTCCATGGTGGAATGTCTTAGCTGTTCAGCTGTTTAGCTGTGCTATAGAGTGCTATAGAAAAGAGTTATACATGTGTAGATCAGCAGTTCTCATCCGCTGTGTCGCGTCACATTAGTGTGTCATGGCATGTGTCTGAGTGTCTCACCAGGAGACAGCTTGCCACATAACAACCCCCCCTCCCCCCTGCACCCTTGCACTGCTGAAACAAACCAGTCCAAACCTGGCCTCGTGGGGTTTTCTTCTGTTGGCAGGTTGTGCAGCAGCAGCTTTTTTTGATTGCAGGGGGCTACTTGTGGTGGTGGGGGGTGCCGCCACCAAAAGTCGTCCAGTGGCAGGGGGAGGTTTCGGCTGCAGGGGACTTCTAAGTAGCAGGGCCGGCTCCAGGTCGGGCAATGGCATCATCCTCCCAATGGGTTTCCCCCACTCATTTAGGACTTTTGGCCCCACCTGGGCTCCTGACTCCCCCATGGCCAGGGGCTCCCCCACCACCATCACCACCCAGCCAGGGTCCACACCATTACTGCACACCCCATGCCCCAGCTTGGTAACAGGCCCATTGGGAGCTGGTAAGAACTTACTCACCTGGTCTGGTGCCTTGGTAGCTTTTGGGTCTGGGACCGGGAAAGATTTCTTTTTGCTGTTGTTGCCCTGAACTTGATAAATATTTTTTTTAGTCTTTAAAAGTGCTAGAGGACTCCTTGTTTGTTTTGCTGGCTTTATTAGCATCTAAAAGCCCCTGTGCTGAGCAGCAGCAGACTCAGGCCCGATTTGCAGATCCGGAAGGCATTGTTGTTAAATGGTTGATTAAACTGAGCAATCAGTAAAGGAAAGATGAGTGAAGAAACTTTGCAATCTCCTCAGAACAGGAATCCTTGTTTGTTTTGCTGCTCAGAAAGAAAAGAAGCAAGAATTCAATTCTGTCTAATTTGGTGCCCTTTAAAGTCTGGCGCCCTAGGCAACCGCCTAGTTCGCCTATATGGTAGAACCGGCCCTGCTGAGTAGCTCACACTTGGGCATACCGCCAACTGTTTTGTGACATGGATAAGACTGAGAAACCCTGGTGTAGATTAACAGGAAAAGAGGCCTCTAGTGGCCTGTGTGAATATGTAGCGTAGTTCCCGAGATGGTGAATTCAATAAAGCGGCTGCTAATGTGCTCTGTGAATGACTGCCTGAGTCCAGTTCAAAATAAAGGAAGAGTGAGAGAGAGAGAAGGAGATAGATGTCAGAGCACAATGGAGCAATGTGCCTCAAGATGAGGAATGAACAATTAGGTCAAATGGACGCTAGGAGTCTAACCCCAAAGACAGTGCACAGTCCTCCATGGATGGGGCAGACCTACCTCTGAAAGGTAACAGAAGGGCGGTCTCTTGTTTTACACTTGTAAAGCTTGTCATTTTAGTGAAATCCCATTGAATGAAATTGTTCAACAGAACATAACCACATTACACCCCATTTTTGAATGGGAAGTGTATGGAGATATTGACATCAGGGGAGCTATGTCCATGTACACTCACCCATGTCCTAGCCTCCCTAGACGTAGAATTTGGCAAAATTTTCCTACCAAAACTTTCATTGCAAGAGGCAAACTCAGTGGCACTGAAACATTTTATGAATTCATGTCAATTTTACTAAATTGTTTCAAGATATTTTTCAATCCCCCCCAAAAAAAATTAATTAATTTTAAATCCCTTTTTGTTTTGTAATTTCCTCTTAATTTTATTATTTTAAATGTAAAAACTTCAAAATGTGCTTGAAATGAAATACAATTTTTTCAACTCAAAGCATTTTATTAAAACCTTTTTGATTTGCTGAACATTTCATTTTGAGGGGTTCATCTGAATGTTTTTCCCTCTCATTTATCTGATTGCCTAAAAAATCCATTATTCATATTGGTCTAATCTTGACTATATCCCTGTAATTATATGACCAGAGCATGGAACCAGACAGATGTACATCTCAGGAAGACAATTAAGTAGTTGTTCCATTGTTAATCTTACTATTTTTATTTGCAAACCTTATTTACTTGAACATCCAATGTTTTAGAGGCTAGTAAAAGGAGGAAATTTAGTACAGTGCTGCTGTCACAGGCAATTCTTAATCATTTAATTGCTTAGATTTGTAGATCTACCTCATTTGGGGGGAGAGGGGGATATGTAGTGCGGGGATAAGACAATGATCCCAATACACTTTTATAAGTGCTGCTGGTAGCAACAGAAACAGTCTTTGCGCACTTTATCTTTCACATGTGGATGAACTCCACAATCTCTAGATGCTGGGTCTTTTGCATAATTATTTTTTTTAACTGAAGATGTCCATAAAGAAAAATCATCCATCTTCCAACTGATCTCTCCTTCTCTCCTTTGTATATTTTCCATTTTGTTCTCATTTTCCATTCATCATGTGGCACTGGTGCATAACGTAGTAGGGTATTAGATCAAACTGTCGAAAAGCTGCTGTCAGGTTTTTTGTTTGTTTGTTTTCTGTTTTGTTTTCCAAAGCATAGGCACTTACTTTGGGTGGTAATTAATTCACCCAACTGGAAGTGAGTAATTAGTGGCTTGTATTCTCTGCCTGAAACAGCTATCACCATCCAGTATTCTCAATCAGGCATGGTCTTAACATCCTTAATCACAGAAGCCTAATCTAAACAGGGAACGAAGAAATTAACTAACATGAAGATGAACACTGTTTTGGGTGGGATTTGTAAAAGCACATAAAATCAAATGGGTAAAGAATGGTTTTTAAAAATCCTGCTAGGCAGCCACGTGTCTTGAAAATTCTGGCCACCAACACCCATCAATTTCAATGGGAGTTAAGTACTTAACTAACTGGAAGGATCTAAGCCTACTGATTTAGGAGCAAGACTTTTATCAATGGGCATTGTGCTCCTAAGTCACTTAGGTGCTTTTCAAACTACAACTCTTGTTGTTACCAGTTAACATGTCTTTAAATCTGACTTGTTCCCTTCTACACTAGGTGCTAAATGGTATTTATCTCCATGTTAGTTAAAACGTGTTGTCTAAAATGATACATTTTCCCATGGTAGACAAGGTCTTAGAAGCTTTTCTCATTTAAACAGGGGTGGTGGGGGTGGTGTCTTTTTACTTCATGATGTTGCTGCAGACATTAGTAGCTCTGCCATTAATACTCAAACTGGGCAAACATAGCAACAAAATGTACTTAATTAACTCATTGCCTTGTCCCTGTTTTGTTTCCTGGGTTCTAGTAAATACAAGAACTTTAGAATTACTTGAAATGAGTTGATCACATGCTGGGGATGATCTTAATCAAATCAGCCAGTCACTGACATACAGATAGACCTGGATTCCTTGTCTCCTTTAGATGAACCTCCATAAGTCCCAAGCATTTGGTGAATACCCTCAATGCTGTGGAATGAAGAAAGGTCAGGACCCTGTGCTGGTAGTGAGATGTTCCTACCAGGAACCTGAAGTATTTCCTGTTGTCTGGATGGAGTACTCTGAGGAAACAGGTTTCTTTTAGGTTGAGAGCTACAAGCCAATCCTGAGGTTTGTGGAGGCTACAGTTACCATCCTGAATTTGAAACAGAGGATTAAGATGTTAAGACTGGATGGGTCTCGACTTCTATTTTCTTTTAGGATAACACAGTGATGGGAACAAAATCTCCTGCCCCTGACCTCTACTTTCTTCACTGCTCCCAGTTGTAGAAGGAAATCTATATCTTGTTTTAACAGTCTTTCATGAGAATGGCCCCTGAAAGGGGGTGGGGAAAGGTTGGAACCAAAAAGGATCCATTTTGCTTATGGTCTTCTGAGATAAGCCAAACCCAATCTTCCTGAAAATAAGAGGTCGTTGCCAAGGCAGAGGCGAGAAGAGGTAAAACATAGCAAATCCCCCTGTCATTCTGTGTGGCTCTGGATGTTGATCTCAAACTAATGGCCACTGGTAATGTTAGACAGAGGATTGCTGTCTCTTAGACTGACTGCTTCCTCCTTGGGGTTGGGTTGTAGAGACAAAGGAATGTTTGGTGTGGGATAGAGGCCTTTCTCTTCTGGTGTTTAAGGAGTTTGTTACCCTCAAATGAGAGGTCCTTAGTGTTTGCTTGACCCTCCCTGAGGATCCCAATGATTGATAACCTCCTCATGGCTATTGAAGTGGTCCTGTGGAGTCAGATGTCTCCAGCACTGTTTGTACTGAAGTGTGGGCAGACGGTTGTCTCTTCACCATGATAGGTTTCATCTCTCTCTGATATTCCTTAATGAGCTTAGCTATAAACTGAGGGAATGTATCCCAGTTTAAAGAATCTTTTTTAGAGGGACTAAGTGAACCTTATTTTGGGAAACTGAAGTCCTCTGCCCACAGAACCGGGGACTGAAGAGTCTTGGGACATATTTAAAAGGACAGAAAAACAGATGGGTTTCAGCAATGTAAATACCCACATTCCTATAACTCTGGAGTTCCTGCTTCTCTGAATAGTGTAATAACCTATATTAGATATTGTTTGGACCTGTCCGTCACCAGCTGGGTCGAAGTACATTCCCTGGTTGATTGCATCTTACTGCCCCTGCCAGTGTCCAAGACCTTAGCTGGGAAAACGGCATCTCTTCTTTGAACCCCATGAAGCGAGCACCATTCTCCTATGCCTACAGTCATGCACATCAGGTAAAATCAGTGTCAAATTTGGAGTGAGCAATGTTTTGAAGGCACTTGATTTATAATAACTTCTCTTCCTATAGCTCAGTGACATTTTGGTAACGTATAAAAATGTCAGTGTGCGACAAATCCACTTTTAAACCAACTGCAGCTGTAGAGTTTGAAAACTTTGCAGGCTGTAAATCACACAGTCAGATTTAGACTGGACCTGTTGTTCTTTTGTCACAGAAGCTGAATGACCTTCGGACACAGAGATAACAAAGCGGATATGTCAGCACACCCAAGAGAGAAACCTATATGCAAATTTGATTGCACCTTTTCCATGGCTGTGGGTTTGGATCTTGATCTCCCAACTCCAGGTCCTGGTGTTTAGGCCACAGCCCAGGAAAGTGCTTAAGCATGTGCCTGAATTTAAGCACATGAGTAGATTCGCTGAAGTCAATTGCACTAAACATATGCTTAAAATTAGGAATAGGTATTCGTACTTTGCTGAACTGGGCCTCCATTACCAACACATCCCTATCTTAGATGTGTATTTCTTTCCCATTTACCATCAATGATTTACTTTGTTCTTTTCCTCCAGAAATATTTAGGATAATAACAATTACATGTTTTGAATTAAAACGATTTGCAATGAAAATCATTGCCTTTGATATTTCAGCCTTCCCCAGGCAGCCCTGGAAACCTAAACACAGGAAAGAGCACTGTGATTGCTCCAGAACCCAGGGGAAAGCAATTATGGCTCCAAAGCTATGATCAGATCTAAGCTGAGACCTTTATGTATTCGTGTAACCCCACAGGAGTTAATGAGGCTTTGGACTGGCACAAGGGTCCGATTACAGGACTGGGCCCCATGAACAGAAAGCGAAACTACCTGGTCTAATTCCACCATCTACCTTGAGTGAATGCAAAGCAGAGACAGTCTCAAAGATGAAAAGAAAATCAGATTTTCAATTGTCTTTCAGTTGATCAAATGCCAGATGCACTACTTTTAGCAAGTCCTCCCAGAATCAGGGCAATAATGTGATGGTAGGCTGGCCAGGCCAAATTTGAGAGAAAGGCATTGAGTACTGGTGCATGGGGTCATAGCATCACTCAAGTTCAGCACTGTCCACCAGTAATGTAAGAAGTCACTTGCCCACACCAGCCAGGTGCCTATTCCCTTTCCCCCACCACATCACTGCACAGAGCCTGCCAGGCCGGGAGCCCAGACTTGGGAGTCAGGGATACTGCTTCCAGCAGGTGCAGTGCCAAAACTCAAGGACTATATCTACACTGGCAATTTAAGTCAACTTAAGGAGGCTTAAGTTGACTTAAATTAATCCATGTCCACACTAGGCTTTCATTAAGTCGACTGAAGAAATTCCTTAAAAAACTCCTTAAGTCGACTTAATGAAAACATAAGTCGACTTTATAACTACCACTCATTAGGTCGACTTAAGCCTCCTTAGGTCGACCTAACCCTTCCTTAGGTCGACCTAAGCCCAGTGTGGACGCATAAGTCCACTTTGTTAAGTTGGCCTAAGCACAGTTAGATCGACTTAACAAAGTGGACTAAGTTGACTTAAAGTGTTGCCACTTGTTAAGTCGCCTTTAATAAGGTCAATTTTAAGTCAACTTAAAGTCGACCTTATTGAAGTCGACTTAACAAAAGTCAACTTAACTTTTCTAGTGTAGACATAGCCAAGAAGAAGCATGGCTGGGAGAAGCTGGTTGCCTGTCAGAATGGCCTCCGATCCCCATGGGGTTTCAACAACCACCCTTCCCTTCAGCTCTTTTGCCTCCACGGTAAATTTTTGAGAATCTTTGTATGGGAGGGGGGCTCAATTTCAGATTTTGCTCTGTTGTCCCTTGCCCCCACCAAACCTCTGTTCAGCCCTGCCCAGAACAACAACAAAAACCAAACAAATGGACACTGGTATTCTGCCCTGATGCGCATGTTGGAAAAGGTAGTCAACAGCAGAGGTCAGGTGACCAATCGGAGTCACGTGACAACAAGGAGTCTATAAGAAAGCATCTGTCTTTTATTTAGAAAGATCCCATTGGAGGCAGAGCCTGCAGGATGGCTTTTAGCTAGCAGAGGTTGGTAGCTGTGAGGGAGTGGGCCGTAAGGGGAACGTGCAGGGACCTGGAGAGAACAGGCTCTCGTTTAGAAGCCAGAGGCAAATATGGAGCCAGAATAGGTGGGGAGGAGGCTGTAGAAAAGGTCTTTGAGAGATTAGGCCTAGAACCACTTCAGGAGGTACCCACTTGTCTGCACCCACCCAAATGGCTCATGGCCCTGATCCTGTAAATCAATACATGCTTCACATGATTCCTGTGTGAGCAGTTCCACCGATGTTATTAAGGCTATGCATATGCTTTACACTTACGGCGTGGGAGGGAGCATTTTTCAGGCTCCAGGCAAAAAGCCTGCCTCCAAAATCTCTTCTTCTTCTTCTTCTGATTTAAGAAAGAGGGAGAAGTTCTGCGGGTAAAATCACCACTGTGCCTGAGTTAGTCCAAGCCATAAAAGCTGTGAGATTTCTGTGCTAACCTTCTGCTAAAGGGCAAGTTGCACCATATGTGAGCGTAATGACCTGGGTTTTGGAGGGACTCGTAATACATTCAGCTATAACACACTTTCAGTGAAGTGCACGGTTACCAGAAGGAGGAACTTCCTTCCTGTCTATTCTAAAGGAGGCACTTGCTTTTGAAAGGGTGCTTTGTTTCCAAATGAGCACTAGCCAGTACCAAGAACATAATCTTTCCAAATAAGTCTGGTCTAGGTGCTTCCCTTTATTGGGGGCTAGGATTGCAATGGGCTGGGAGATTTCTCTCTTTCTCTGACATACTCTCCTGAGGACTCTGTAACCTTATCACTGAGAATCTGTGTGAAGTCTCATTTACTCCTATTACGTGCCTTGACCCCTTCTGTGAAGGTGTGAATACAGAATCATAGAAAATGAGGGTTGGAAGGAACCTCAGATATCATTTTCTAAAACCTGCTACTCAAAGCAGGACCAAATCCATGTAAAGCATCACAGCCAGAGCTTTGGCAAGCCCCAGCTTTAAACTCTCTAAAGATGGAGATTCCATCACCTTCATAGGTAATCCATGCCAGGGCTTCATCACCCACCTAGTGAAAAAAGCTTTCCTAGTATCTAATCTAGACCTCCTCCACTGCAGTATGAGACCATTGCTCCTTGTTCTGCATCTGCCAGCATTGAGAACAGCCTAGCTCCATCCTCCCTGGAACCCCCTTTCAGGTAGCTAAAGGTTGCTATGAGATCCCTCCTCATCATTTTCCTTGCCCTCTGCTGGACTCTTTCCAATTTGTCCACATCCTTTCTGCACTGGGTGGCCCAGAACTGGACACAGGACTCCAAACGTGGCCTTGCCAGTGCCAAACAGAGGGGAATAATCCCTTTCTACAGGAAGAGAGTCCTGGGAGAGGAGTCCAATGGCAGCTTGGGCCCAGATTCTTCAAGCGGTCTACTCTGAGGGACTGCTGAACAGGCTGCTGCTCAACAGACAAAGACAGCATCTCGGAGAGAGATCTGGCTTCCCACACAAGCGTATCCTTTTGTCAGTTGTTTCAGCTCTCCAGGGTGTAGAGATTCCTCTGCACACAGACCCCTGTTCAGTGTGAGTGCAAACGCCTGCTGCTAGAGCTTTCTGCAGGAATCCCATGTGTCTGGCCTCTCAGTCTCCCGGCTTTTTCTGGGTCCCACAGAACTTGTTTTCACTAATGAGTGATGAGCATGCAGGAAGGGTTGAGGTGGAGTGGAATTACTTTCCATGGTGCACAGAATCTCCTGTGTCTGCAGATCCCAAAAGCCCAGGAGTCTTCTATGCAAGTGGGTAAGATGATACACATGGTGTCAAGGACTCACTAAGAAGGAGATAGCTGCTCTGTAAATGGGCTTGGAGCTTCATGTTAAGGAACTCTTCATGGCACAGCTAAGATCTTGGGCTAGGCACTCAACCAAAGGCATGCAGAGCTGAAAGTGGATTGGGTGGGATGAAAAAGTGCCCCCTGTAGCTCCATGGTCCTAGCGCTAGTCAATAACTCGGTAATGATAACTTTGTACTGCGGCATGTCTGGAGATAAAATATTCTCTCCATAGCTCCTCCCACCCCCTGCCCCCAAGTCTTGAAAGGGCTATAATGATGCTGTCAGGTGTACACAATGTATCAAAGTGTTCTGTGCTCACTTTATCATTCTGGCTGTAAAACCGAAATAACGTGGAAGAAAGGCAAAACAAACAGGGAGTCCAGTGGCTCTTTTAAAGACTAACACATTTATTTATCACATGAGCTTTGGGGGGAGAAAATCTCACTTTGTCAGATGCTTGAAGATGGGGAGTTTACAGAAATGGGAGTTTACAGAAGTGGAAGGGAGGTTTTGCACTGGGGAGTGTTCTCAAACCTACAAAGAGACATAACATCACATTCCAACACACGACTTTAAAAAAAAAATGTCCAAACACATACATGATGTCATTTATATGGCTCATAATAAACACTACTCAGGGGTGTCAAACTCACTTGCTGTGGCGCGCCTGATTTCACTTAAATGTGTTTCAAGTGGGCCGTACATACCATAAATCGAAATATTAGGGCACTCTCTCTATTAAAGAGTGAGTGTGGTCCCACAGAGCACAGTCACTGGGCAGATGGAAGAGATTTGGCCCGCAGGCCGCATGTTTGACAGCCCTGAAAGTGAAGCAAGAGTTGTGGGTGGACTACCACAGACTCTTAAATTGAAAGGATTATTCTATGCTGAAATAACAGTTTATTGGCTAAACAACGTACAAGTTCAGGTGCACAACTGGTTTTCACATTCTCTTGAGATCTCATGATGATGGTGGTTGCAGCACTTGCATGAGGAACAGGAACAGTCAGTGGTAAGGAATCAGCAGGATCTGGTACCGCAGTCTTCCACCAAGGCATCCAAGTTAGAAGTTGAAATGAAAGGAGGTTTGAACAGAGGAAAAGGAAGCTCTACTGGAACATCCATGGATACTGGTTCTAGTCGAGGCGAAATATTGCTGGTCCATATGTCACTTCCATGAAATCCCATTTGTGGGTTTTACCACCAGTGGAACAGGCCCCATGCATTTTACAAGCTCTTTGGATACTCATTTCACTTCAAAACTGTAGCTGCTAGTCCACAACTAAATAAAACATAGACTGGCTCAAGAAGCCAGATCCTTAGACGGTGTTGCTTTGCAAAGCTCCACTTGCATCAGTCGGGCTATCCTGATTTACACCAGCTACAGAACTAGCCCTGGGGGCTCAAATAGCCTCTGTTTATTCCAGTTTTCCACTGGTATGACTCCAATTAAATCAATAGGACTGGGCATTTGGGCCCATATGTTTCAGCCATTAAATAGCTATTGAAGATTTTCTTTAATGTGGGAGAGACAGTTGACCTGGTAGAGCTGTGATCTGAATAATAATGATTAATAATTTTGTTTATGCCTCCCTTTGAACTTTGGTTGCAGACTGTAAATGTGAGGAAGATAACTTGTCTGCTTCTGTGACACTGAGGTTTCCATCACTAGCTATTTTAATACATTCACTATTTATGTTTCCTGTGATTTGCGATTGGTACTGGATGATCACAGGGCAATTTGGAGGACAGGAAAGGTCAGGAGGTTCAGTGACCTTTTCATTGGAAATTTCTCATGAAAGCAACTGGTAATGAGTTCAGATGTCTTTTAATAACCTTCACAGTTCAGCGAACATATGTCTAATGGGCAGTTGTAAGGATTCAGTCTGTGACTCTTGACAAAGCCATTGAGTGCAAACTACTTCTCTAACTCATTATTCTGTGTGATGCTGAAAGAGTTACTCAGGCTTGCCTGAAAAAGGAGCCACCTTTGGTGAGGGAACAGCTTTTGATCATCCTTCCTCTGAGAACAAGGGAACTTCAGTGATTCGAGTGGATTCTCAGGGAGAACAGAGCGTTAATATTAGAGCTCAGCAGGAACTGGATTGTTCATTTCACAAGAAATTCTGTCATTTAGAATTTTTTTCCATATATATAAAGACTAACAAATTTCTTTATCACATGAGCTCTTGTGGGAGAAAATCTCATTTAATCAGACTCTCTGTAAGCTTCCCGTCTTCAAAGCATCTGAGAAAGTGGGATTTTCTCCCATGAAAGCCCATGCGATAAAGAAATTTGTTAGTCTTTAAAAGTGTAACAGGACTTATTTTTTTGTTTGTGTAATTGCACTCTTAAGAGTAGGATACTTCAACAATAGCATGGGACTATGGAGAACTAGGTTCAATTCCTTACTTCACGAGAGGCTTCCTGTGTGACCCTGGGCAAGCTGCTGTCTGTTCAGGAAACACAATCCCACTCTCCCTTCAATTGTGTGCAATCTCCATTCTTCACTGATCACTTCTCCCCATAATTAACTATGATTATGTGTAATTGCCCCTCCCCACAAAGTTTGCTCAAGTAGTTCAAGCCATGGTGTCCCCTGCCAGTTATAAACTATAAAAGACCAATAAGTATGTTGTCTTGTTGTCTTGAATCTTCCAATGAAACTCTCCCCGGCATTGTGTAGTTGGTATCACACCTAATGGCTTTGCGTTAGGCACAACAATGCTTAAGCAAAGTGAAACTGCCTTGCAAGCCTTTCAGAATTGTCTGTCACTAGTTTCTGGTTGAGTTTCTGGACTACATAGAATTACAGTAATACCTAAAATATAGGCAGAAGCAAATTTCATCTACCACAAAGGAGGCTTGCCTGGAAATGTTTCTCTTAGATTGGAAGCAGAGAAATTAAAGATCTTTCTACCAAGAATGTAAAAAATTCTGAACATGAAAATGCACAAAAGTGGGAACACTGTATTTGCATATCATACAGTTTGGCAGGTCTTCTCCTGGGATTGTTCTGTTCTGAATTGTTGGCAGGATGTCAGATTCCACACATGTGTATTCCACCTTGCTTGGCTCCTTGACACATTTCACTGTCCCCAATGAGAAAAAAAAAGTCCCACAGCAACTTCTCTGCTGACATAGTTTGAAGGGTTGAATTAATTAAGTGTGCTTCACTCTTTGGGGGTCTCCAGCACTCATGAAGGTTTTCCTTTCATGACAAACCTATAACAGTTTGGGATAAACATTATCCATGGGTTCTTAATCTGCTACAGGAGCCAATTAATTACTGAGTAAAATCACTGCTGGTGCAGCAGCCTACCTGTTAAATGAAAGCTCTTCCTTTCATTTATTCCACAGAACATGGCACAGATTTATTTGTCTGTTCTCTGCCAGTATAGGGTTAGCCAGAGCCCTCATTTGGGATTCTAAAGAGATAGCATAATGCAAAGATAGTTTATTGGACTGGGATTTGGGAAACCTGAGTGCTCCCCTTGGATATGAGACTGACTTGTTGAGATAGGTAGGTAAATACAATTTAGCCTCAGGTAATTTTGAGTGGTTGGGTGCCCAACATGAGATGCAACAGAAATTCTCAGAGATGTTATGTGCCTGAATTTCAAACTGAAGTGGACTGGGGTTTGGGGAGCTCAACACCTGTGAAATATAGAAACTAAATGTGTTTTGTTGGCCAATGACAAATTGAAGCATTCAGAATTACTGTGAATCTATAGTACTTACACTCTCTCTTTATTTACTATCTAAGGCTATGTCTACATTAGAAAAGGTTAGGTCGACTTTAAATTGACTTAATAAGGTCGAATTTAAGTCGATCTAAAGTAGACCTTATTAAGTCGACTTAACAAAGTGGTTACCCTGAACAGGGACTTAGTAAGTCGACTTAACTGCCCTTAAGTCGACTTAATAAAGTCAATTTAAGGGTTAATCCATGTCCACACTGTGCTTAAGTCGACCTAAGGAGTCGACTTAAGGGTTAGGTCAACCTAACCAGCGGTTCTTACTAAGTCGACTTAAGCTTTCATTAAGTTGACTTAAGGAATTTCTTAAGTCGACTTAATGAAAGCCTGGTGTAGACCTGGGCTAAGTTAGGTTGACTTAAGCCTCCTTAAGTTGACCTAACTTGCAAGTGTAGACATAGCCTAAGGTACTTATATGGGACTATGGAGACTACCCACCCCACACTGGAAATCTAGGAGTTAGGAACTGCTCAGGGCACAGGAAGTCCCAAACAGCACCTACAAAGCCTGCACAAGCTGGAGGTAGAATTTTAATAGGGAAGCAGATCAGTTCAAAGGCAGGATAGTGGAAGGGAACAGATGAGTGCTGTAAGGGGAAAACACTACCTAGGAACTCATTGCTTGGCACCTAACAATACAGACCATGCGAACCTACAAGCGAGAAGCGGGTGACAAGGTGTGCTGCTCAGAGACTTTATTAGAACCATTTATTCTAAGAAGCTCCAGGAAACTGGGGTAAAAAGTGGTCCAGAGAAGAGGGGAGGGAAGAGCAGCAGGTTAGCTCTGGCTTTGGGTGTAGATACCTAAAGTTGGGCCATGGAGAGGGCAGGCCTGGGTTTCCCTACCCATGCCAAGAGGACAATACATCAATAAGAGCTTTCACCTGCTGACAGGCCAGCTGAAAAAGACTGTGACTGCTCCAGGAACCAGTCCCCCAAGATAAAGGGAAGGACTGGACCTTGGGGTAGGGAGGCTGAAGGATGGGACCTTGCTTCAATGAAGAGATGTACTGCCACTCAATGCTGGACCATTAACCAGCACAGTTGGTGGTTGTGCACTTTCTCTTGACCCCGTTTAGATAAGCACCACATTAATTTCAATATAGTTATCCTCACAACACTCCACTTAGGTAGGAAATGTTGTTGAGGATTTCTGAACCCAAAGATCTTGGTAACTTTCACTCTAGGCAAGAGGATAGCAGGAAAGAAATTAATGAGGATGCAGCTGTCCGACTGATAAATGATTGGTACAAACAGTATAATACAAGAGCGTTTTCACTGAAAGCTTTATTTAATTTTGTGTCCAGCACTTAAACACATCTGCAACAGCTTAGCAGAACACCCAAGAAATACCAGATTCATATTTACCCAAAGTCTTGAGATGGTCTCAGTTGGATAACTGCAAACATCCAGTGGCTGGCCTTCCATCTGCAAGGGAACCTGAGAGAAGTCCAAGCATTCAAGTAGCCATCAAGCTTGGATTTCTTCCTCTTTTTATACCCCTTTTGTTACTATTACACAGCTTTTTCATAAAACAAACAAACAGAAATAACTGTTGAGTAGAAGCAAAGTTAACTGTGAAGATTTCCAGCTTTTCAGGTAGGGAATTTTCCATCATTCAAGTGGAAAACTCTCCAAGACTTTACCCAGCTGTTTTAATCACTTATAAGACTGATGCTAACCTCTACAGCTGAGAAGTACTATATAAGTGCTAACTATTATGATGAATTTGTCCATGTTATTAACATTGTTTGACAAAGGGGAAACAAGGTGACTTCAAAATCTGAAATGTTGTCAAATGTCAAAATTCAAACCACTTTGACAAGTTTGAATTGTTGTTGCTGGACAGAGTACGCTACACTGTGAAAGTATACTTCTTTCGCTGACCAAATATTATGAGCCGTATGGGCCCAGTAATCAGTGGTATAACCCAGCATCTTAATAAATAACCCTGCTTCTTCATAAATAGTGGACTTTCTAGGGTTCTCTGGTAAGAATGAGGGAGCCACTTTGCAAATGAACACTGTTTCGGCTGGGAGCTGTGTGCTATCTTCCAGGTTTAGAACTGAACTCAAACCAAATTGTCTTGATGATTGCAAATGTTTGGATTTTTTTTTTAATTGTCATTTTTCTTTGCCTTAGAGGACTGCATTCAGGATCAGAACTGGAAGTGCTCTTTAGAGCCAACTTAAAAATTAGATACTGTTTTGCCCCCAAGAACTGCCTGGTTTTATTCTCCACCAAAATTATAAATATATATATTTTTTTAATGTTGATTGACTTTAAGGTTGAAATTCCACAACATATCATGCCACTCCACTAAGACTCAGGAAATTTATATAATTCATACAAATTTTGGACTATCACAGACAGAGATAAACAGGGAGTTAGCAGGGTAAAACTAGATTCTTAACTGAAATCAGCTTATGAAAAATTAACTAACTTTTCCTTTTGCCTTGAATCCTGACAGCCTCCCCCTAGTGTTCTCGTCTCAGAATTAAGCCGAATAGTCTCTACTTTGCTCAGTTAGCATTAGAAAGAATGCTTAGGCAAATTGAAACTGCATTTCAAGATACGAGTCATCAAATTACTACTTCCTAGAATCTAGGCGCTGAGTTTTTTAGTACAGTTGCCTTTTGGACAGATGTAATTTGTACCTACAAAATTGTACTTATGTTATAGGGACCTGCTGTTGTGATATGTTAACTTAACGGTAATTTATTTGGCCTCAAATAATGTGCTGTGCGTGCTGTATAGAATGTAAGACTGAATGAGTAACCTCTTGAAAACAAATGAAACAGAGCTGGAACACAAGCTGTGTAGATTCCTCTTTGGCTGCGTCTACACTGGTAAATTAAGTCAATTTAAGCTTGCTTAAGTCAACTTAATTTACCCTGCATCTATACTACAGTTTCTTTAAGTCGACTTAAGCAGCATGCTTAAGTCGACTTAAGGAAAATAAAGTCAACTTAATTAAAATTAAGTCAACTTTATAACACCACCTTTCAACTAGACCTAAGGCTTAAGTCGACTCCCTAGAGTCGACTTAAGCCAGTGTAGACGTGGGGTAGCCCTAAGTCGACTTAGGGCTACCCCAGGGCTACACCAATGCCCTCCCTGTCGGGGGGGGTGGGCACAGAGCCCTGCCCACCCTGTCCCTATGCCCTGCCAGGGTACCTGTCCCCCTTTGCCCCATTGTACCTAGGTACAATGGGGCAAAGGCTGAGGCCCCTGGCATTGGGCAAGGGGTGCCCCCCTGCCCCCATGGACCTCCCCTAGGTCTCCCCAAACCCCTAGAAGTCCAGTGTGGATGTTCTAGGTCAACTTTTCTAGTTCCCCTTTAAGTCGACTTTATTTTTAAGTGTAGACACACTAAGTCGACTTAAATTACCAAGTGTAGACATAGCCTTTGTTAGTCTATAGTTGTAGCTGTTGATTTTAATTACAATTTCTTATTTCGATAAGAACTGTGATTCCATTATCACAGGAGTGAACACTGAGTTTGGGGTGCAATGTTAGTAATTAAATGTATGTCTATCTTATTTACATGTGCTAATCAGGTAGTTAGCCATATCATTTCTGATACTGTGAGTGCAAATTCTGCGTGTTTAAATAGGCCCAACTGAAAAGTTTGGACCTTAATATTTTTTCTGAGAGGAAGGATCGTTATAGGAACTTGGCTCTATTGTTTGTAGCTCCTCTAAAAGAGCCGAGAGAGTCTCCTATGATACACATTTTCACCTTGAAACTCAATATGTAAAGGGCAAAGTAGAAGCAATGACAAGTTAGATGTTCCAATATGTGCTTTTTGTTGCTGAAAAGCACGAGAAGTGTTAGGTGATACACTTTAAGGTCAATGTGTAATATCTCTTCCATGCTGTTCTAAGAAGTCAGATTAGTCTTTTCAGTAGTAACCTTTACCACAATGAATATGTTTGCTTTCCTGTCATTAAAATTCACCTGCTCTATTTGTGATTCTGACAGCTTGTAGGATTAAATTTTCCATATATCGATTTGGATGTGCTCCCTTTTGTCATGTTTTGATCAAAAGACGAATAGTTTCCTTATGCTGAGATAATATACAGTAGACATGTAACCTTTAGGAAAGTCTTTTCTGAGAGCTCCTTTTCTGAGTGACAACAGTCTCCCCCCCCCCATACCTCGTTTAGCTATAATACAGTGTAGTCTTCTTGAAGATAAAAACACTGGTTTGGTGCATTGGAGAAAGCACTATTTTCATCATCTTGCAATGGCTATCTATCTACTGATGTGACTACCGAACTACTTTGAAGAGGGAGATGGAAGCTCCTCAACAGTAAAAAGTAACTCAACAATGTTATTAAAAGTATGTCTTCTATGTGAACTCAGTCCTGGAGGGGGAAGCTGTTAAATAAGAATTAGCACAGTCTCAAATGTTATAATTTTCAACTATAGTACTATATAGCAATGGTTTGCAAACTATGGCTATGTCTACACTTGTAAATTTAGGTCAACTTTAGCTAAGTCGACTTAAAGTCGACTTAGCTAAGTCGACTTAGCATGTCTACACCTAAATTTAAAGTCGATTTAGGGGGGAACTTACAAAGTCGACCTAGAGCGTCCACATTGTATGCCTAGGTCGACTTGTAGGGGCTAGAGGGACCGTGGGCAGGTCCACGGTGGCAGGGGGGGCAACCCTTGCCCAGTGCCAGGGGGCTCAGCCTTTGCCCCATTGTACCTGGGTACAATGGGGCAAAGGGGGAATGGGACCCTGGCAGGACATAGGGGCAGGGTGGGCAGGGCTCTGCCCTGCCCTTTGGGGGGGCATGCCAGGCTCCCCCTGTGCCACCCCCTGGCAGGGAGGGCAGTGGGGGAGTCCTGGAGTAGCCCTAAGTTAACTTAGCCCTACTCCAGGTCTACACTGGCTTAAGTTGACTTCAAAAAGTCGACTTAAACCTAAAGTCGAACTAAAAGTAGGTTTAATAAAGTTGACTTTATTTTCCTTAAGTCAACTTAAGCAGCTTGCTTAAGTTGACTTAAGGAAACTGTAGTGTAGAGGCGGTGTAAATTAAGTCGACTTAAGCAAACTTAAGTTGACTTAATTTACAAGTGTAGACGCAGCCTATGGGTCACGAACCAGTACTGCGTCACAGACCATCAGGTGTTGGGTTGCGGAGCTCCCGCTGCTGCCACCACAAGACTGGAATGCATTACTCAAAGATTTAATTCTTGGGTCAGGGGCATAAATGATTTTTTTTCAACTGAGTCCAGATAAAAAGTTTGAAAACCACTGTTCTGTAGTATATAAATCTTTTCATCCTAAGGAACTTTGTTACTACACCAAAATACATTTAGAGAGAGAGAGAGAGAGAGAGAGAGAGAGAGAGAGAGACCTATATCATTAAGGTTACCTTTTAAATATTCAGGTTAGAAAATAAACAAATAGCTTCTTTCAGTTATGTCAACAACGTGCTTGGCATATATTTTATGACACATACTTGACTGCTAATTGCATTGCACTAACATATGTATTTAAAATTACAAAATTACAAAAGTGCAATCTGGCTTCAACTTTTCTGATCCGAGTGTTTAAATCAATCACCATTTTGTATTTACTTCATCATTTCAGAAAAACAAACAAACCCTAAAACTATTTAATAAGACCAGCTAGCTTTTATATAACAATTTTGATCTGCAGATATCAAATCACTTTACAAAGAGGCTAAATATCACTAACTACTTTTTACATATGGGAAATTGAGGCACTGAAATAAAGTGACTTGTTCATGTTCAACCAGCAGGCTTATGGTAGAGTCAAGGAATGAACCCACATATCCTGATTAACTGGCTAGTGTGCCATCCACTAGGCCACACTGCCTCCCTTCAAATAATTCTGCTTTTAGTAATAAATTCTGATTTGCAGAGATCGACTTTGGCCAGTGCTAAACTCTGTATATGCAAAGATTAGATGTGCCATGGAAAATGTGGAGGTTTTGTTTTAATTTTCCGATATCTCCTGAACAAAAGAATGGCTATACTGGTCCAGACCAAAGGTCTATCTAGCCCAATGTCCTTTCTGCTGACAATGGCTCATTCAGAGGAAATGACAGAATAGGCAATCATTTACCAATCACTCCTGTCTTCCATGTCCAGCTTCTGGTAGTCAGAGATCCAGATCATGGAACTGAGTCACATTGCACTTGATCATCCTGGCTAATAGCCATTAATGGACATATCCTCCATGAACTTATCTAATTCTTTCTGAGTCTTGTTTATAGTTTTGGCCTTCACAGGATCCCCTGACAACATGTTCCACAAGTTGACTGCATTGTGTGAAAAGTTCCAGAGGGGTAGCCGTGTTAATCTGTGTACAGCAAAAATGACAAGAATCCTGTGGCACCTTAAAGACCAGCACATTTATTCAAACCTAAGCTTTCATGGACTCCAACCCACTTTATCAGATGTGAAAATATACTTTTTGTTAGTTTCAAACCTGTTTCTATATCTTTTATGGACTTTAGTGAATACAATTTGTATAGATAGATCATAAAGTTGAGCATGAATTGGGAAGTTCCAAGACAGGGATCTATTATAGTATATCATTTTCTTCAGCCATTACTGAAGTGTAGCTAGTTCAAAGGCGGACAGCAGTAGCTCTTCAGCAATCACAGGAGAGTTTAGGAAATGAATGTGGGAAGAATATTCATTCCAAATGAAACTGCGAGGAGAAATTTTTAGTGAGACAGAATTTAGCGCTACGTTGACTATCCCACTTCTATGAATGAATCTGATAGTTCACTGCTCACGTACGTTTCATTGGCATAACATAACCCATTTATGGACGTCAAAGTGTTTCCAATTTTCAGGGGGTTCTAGCATTTGTTGAGCTTCCCCAGAGTGTTCATTAATCTCATTGTGAAGTAAATGTCAACTCCAAACAAAAGGCGACCTAAATGTCGCACCACCCTGTGAGCATTACAATAAAGAGTATTCTGGAATTAATGAGTGTAATACACACATTTCCTACACACAGCAAGAGGTAAATCTCTCTTCAACATGAAGCCTTCCACAAAATACTCTATTTCCTCTCATACACAATGGAAAAACACATGCTACATGCTGACCTGTTTTGCAGTGGTTGAATATCTAATGTTTCTCAAGCCACAGTATACCATGGGGTCAATATGTAGTACAATAGTTTGGTTGTTTATCCCAACTATCCAGACCTTGTTGATCTTAATCTCTCCTGCCCAAACTGCAAGACTTTACCTCCTTTCCATCCATGTGGCCCAGGTTTCTCTCCCCTCATGCTGTCCTATGAGACACAAGCCTTCTGCCTCCTCTGAGGTACTTTGAGGGTATCCAGTTGCCTCATTCCCTCACCCAAGCTCTCCATGCATTGGTAACTAGTCTGCTTTCCTAGGAGCAATGTGAAGACCCACTTCACATAGAGGCCCCATGATTGCAAATTCTGGGGAAAAATCATCAGACCCCCATTTTACATGGAGACAAAAAAAAACACTGGTGGATCCTGCTGCATACTGGCTTTGTAAGACAAGTCTGGGAAGAAGTGTCCAGAAAATCCCACATTCTGGGTGCCTATACCTATGCTTGCAGATGTAGGAGTGAGCCAACTTCATGGGAAAACAGTCTCTGGGCATTCTAAGAACATAGGAGGTGAGAGGAGTCAGGTTATAAAGAGAAGCAGTTGGCTGAGAAGGAATGTTTTCCTCATTGGTTGTGAGCTCACTGAATTTTGTGCTGACCAACAAACCCTGAATTTCACTTGGTTTCCCCATTCTAGCATTCTAGCGTCCCATTCAGTGTCCTTTGAGGCCCTCCAAAACTTCGTATTTCACGTCTTCATGCTAACAGTGCTTGATCTTTTTAATAACAGGACATTGCCAATTAATAAAACAGTCTCTTCCTTCTTGTATTTTAATGCAATTAGAACATTCCAACATTGTCTTTTGGTGACCTTTAGCTACAACTTCAGTGATTCTCCAAGACTTTTTATCCTTGAGAGGGATACTAAACTGGGGATGGATCAGGGGAATTTCTTGTTGAAAACCTGCATGCATTATTCCTGAGCATCTCTGATTTAAAGGCTACATTAATAGGAAGCCATATTGACAGCTGTATAGTTTAACATTGATAACTTTCTTAACAGCTGACTTAGGCCATGAGGCTTCAAGATCCGAGTGATTTCAAATGAGAAGCTGCACCACCAATTCTTTAACCTAGCAACGGTGAGGAATTCTAATCTTCCTGATTTAACCTTATTAATGTAATACATCTGATTTATGCATTTTAATTTTTGTTACATTAGCATTTTGCTGTTGCTTGAACAATTATATCTGTTTGATATTTTAAGCTAGCAATTAAAAATTTAAAACTCTGGTCTTTGGATGGGGCATGGATGCAAACAGGAGTGGTGGAGAGAGAAGAACAATTTGTTTTTCTCCAGTAAACAGACTTGGTGAGAGCGGGGAAATTGTTACATTTACTATTTATTATTTGATTAGCACCAACTAAGTGAAGCCCTCTAGACTTCATGGGGCTCTCATCAACTAATTAATTTATTTAAGATGGTACACAGAAGAATGGGTACACTGGGAAGGCCAATAAAAGGAATAACTTAGCTGTATATATGTTTGCTGGCTTGTTGGTCCACTAGTGGATGTATTCACACCACCTGGTATGGAACAGAATGTAGAATGCCAGTCTCAGGTCAGGCTGTCCGAATACAGAGCACATAACCCAGACTGATGGTGTACGTTATAATAAGACTTCCCCAAACCAGGAACAGATGCAAGTTTCCAAAATATTATACTAGTTATTATGAAGCCATAGGCAGTCCCCCTCAGGGCCTCTAGCCCAGTGGTTCTCAACCCTTTCCAGATCACGACACTCCTGCCAGAAGAGGTGTTGCTGCCATGGGGTACCTAGGGCACAGGCCCTGGATGTGCCGAGCAGTGCACTGAGTCACGCTGGGACCAGTGGGGCCATTTTAAATCTCCCGCCCTGCTGTGCTTCCGGCTCTAACCCAGAGCAGAGCAAGGTGGGAAATCCAAACCGGTACTGTTAGGTATCCCCGCCCTGCTCCAGCAAAGGTAAGGAGCTGGGCACGGGGATGGGCCTTGGGGGCTTCAGGAGTGGTGAGGGGCCAGGCCCTGGGGGGAGCAGCGTGTGGGGGGCATGGATCTGGAGCAGCACCAGAGCAGCATGATAGCATGCTGGGGAGGACAGCTCCAGGCCCACCCGGCTAGCTGGGGGGGAGCTGGGTTGGGGCCTGGCCGGCTTGGCGGGGCTTGGAGGGGGCAGCCAGTTCAGTGGGAGGGCTGGCTCAGGGCCACCTAGCCAGAGGGCTTGGGGCCATCTGGATGGCTCAGCTTGGGGCCCGCCCGGCTGGCTCAGTTCGGAGCCCAGCTGGCTCGGTTCAGTTCAGGGCCCACCTGGTTTGGGGGCCACTTGGCCAGCTCAGCTCGGGGCTGCGCAGTAGCTCAGGGGCTTGGTTGTTTGGGGGGGCCACCCGGCCAGCTTGGTGGTGGGGGGAATGACCAGCTCCATGGGAGGGCTTGCTCAGGGCCCCCCAGGCGGCTCAGCTCAGGGCCCACCTAGCCGGCTCGGTTCGGAGCCCAGCTGGCTCGGTTCAGTTCAGGGCCCGCCTGGTTTGGGGACCCCCTGGCCAGCTCAGCTTGGGGCCACCCAGGTAGCTCAGGGATCTGAGGTGCCACCCGGCCAGCTCGGTGGGGGGGAGGGACAGCCAGCTCAGCGGGGCTAGTCGAGTAGGGGGCCAGCTGGCTGGCTCAGTGGGAGGAGGGCTGGCCAGCTGGAGAGGGGGCAACCAGCTCAGGGGTCAGTGCTTGTGCCTGGAGGCAGAGGGAGATCAGGGGTCAGGGTCCGCTCGGGGAGAGGCGGCTGGGGCCGGTGGCGGGGGCAACTTGGGAGGCTGGAGCTGACAAACCAGATCGGGCCCACGGCTGCCCTCAGATCGGACCCACAGCTGGCAAGGAAGTGGTGGGGGAAGCAGTGCCCTGAATGTTTTTGGGTGGCAGCAACACCTCTTCTTGGCAGAATATCACGACCATAGGACACACCAGTCCACCCATCCTAAACCGAATCCAGTCATCTTCCGAGCTCTCCGTGACACACTCACTGCTGTGTGGCAACACATGTGCCTCTTCTCCCTCATGCATCATCCAGAGAAACCAGACTTTTGTGCAGTTCCAAAGGGGGAGACGTGTTAGCCTATTGCAGAAAAACAACAGAGTCCTGTGGCACTTTTAAAGACTAACAGATTTATTTATCACATGAGCTTTCGTGGGAGAAAATCCCACTTCATCAGATGCTTTGAAGATGGGAAATTTACAGAATAGGAGGAAATTAAATGCAGGGGAGTGTATGACATAGGATCAGGTCAGGCTGTAACAGCAAATCAAAATAGGTGTTAGGATTCAAACACTGGGGAACAACACATAGAGGAAGGTGAGGTCAAATCACCTGTTGTAATGAGAGAAAAATCCATAGTCCCTGTTTAACCCCAAGGCAAATGAATCAAATTTGCACATAAATTCGAGTTCTGAAGTTTCTCTTTGAAGCTGTGATTTGTTATTCATCTGTTTCAGCACAGCTGTTAGCAAGTCATCAGTGGAGTGAGCAGGAAGAGTGAAATATTCCCCTATTGGTTTTTGAGTGTTGCAATTTCTGATGTCAGATTTGTGTCCATGTATTCTTTTGCGCAGAGACTGTCCTGTTTGTCCAAAATATAAGGCAGAGGGGCATTTCCGGCCCATGATGACATAAATCACATTGGTGGATGAGCAGGTGAATGAGCTCTTGATAGAGTAAGTGGCTTGATTAGGCCCTGTGATGGTGTCTTTAGTGTAGATATGAGGGCAGAGTTGGCAGCGTGGTCTGTTGCAGGGATATGTTCCTCCTTTAATGTTTCTGTTGTTTGATCTTTAGTTGCTGGTGAGTATCCATTTAAGGTTGGGGGGGCGGGGGGGGCGGTCTGTAAACGAGGAGAGGTGTGTCTCCCAAGGCTTGAGAGAGTGAGGGATCGTTTTGTAGAATAGGCTGTAGAGGTCTGACTTGGGGGTTGTAGGTGGTGACCAATGGCGTTCTGTTGTTTTTTTTTCTTGGGGTTCTCCTGTAGTAGTTGACTTCTGGGTACCCGGATGGCTCTGTCAATCTGCTTCTTCACTTCTGCAGGTGGGTAATGCAGTTTTAAGAATGCTTGATAGAGATCCTGAAGGTATCTGTTTCTGTCTGAAGGATCGGAGCAAATGTGGTTATATCTTAGATGCATCTGACAAAGTGGGATGCAGCCAACAAAAGTTTATACCCGAAGAAATTTGATTTTTTTAAAATGATTGTTAATGGCTCAGATCTCTCCTCAGTCAGCTACTTGATGTATGTCCTGAGGACCTGGTGACTTGAAGACATCTACATTATCTCAATAATTTTAAACATGCTGTTTCCCTATATTAGCCTAAAATTCTACCTTATTTTCACTTACATCCATAAAGTTAGATGTTCAATCCATATTAAGCTTTTTGGTGAAAACTGAAACAAAAAAGTCCTTTAGTACATTTCTAATTTCCACTTTTTATGGTATTGCTTTTTCCCCCATCATTGAATAACTGGCCTATTCTGTTCTTGGTCATCCTCTTGCTTCTGGTGTATTTATAGAAAGCTTTCTTTTTACCCTTCATGTCTCTAGTTAGTTTAATTTCAGTTTGTGCCTTGGTTTTTCTATTTTTTTCCCTGTACACTTGTTTAATTTTTTTATATTCATCCTTTGCTGACTTAGTTTCTTCTTTTTGTAGGACTCTTAGTTTCAGATCATTGAAGATCTTCCAGTTAAGCCAGAGTGGTCTATTGCTACACTTCCTATCTTTCCTACATGCTGGGATAAGTAACATGTGTTCCCGTAATAATGAAAAACTTTGAAAAGCTGCCAACTCTCTTGAATGATTTTTCCTCTAAACAAACCAATAGGAGGGGGAAGAAACTGAACGGCTGAAGACGTAAAAGTTAAGTTGATTGTAGTTATGATAAAACGTTGCACTGTCATATGCCAGTCAATCTGCAGGCCTACTGGTCCATGGCTCATGAAGAATCACATTTGGGGATTTCTGGGAAGAGTGACAAATGTGGTACTCTACTTTTGACTGCTTAGAAGGAAGGAGGGCAGGCGGGCAGGCAGACAGGTGAGGGCTGCAACCACTCTGCTTTGCACCTCCAAATCTTTCAAACAAGCAACAAAGGAAATGTTTCTTATCTCCAACCCAAACTGTTGTTTCACAAGCAATTTTTGTGGTGTTGGGGGCAATAGCTTCATATTGAATATATCTCTGGTTTTCGGCAGCTAATGCTATATTTCCCTCAAGGAAAGTCATAATCAACTACAAACAATTGCTTTGTGTGAGTTAATGTTTCCCAGCTGAGTCATGGCCTGTATCTTTAGAGATGAGCGATCCGTTGTTCTGTATGTTCTCCTTCTGTGCCTGATCCACACGAGGAAGGCATTTGCTACAGATACTATGTATAGAGAAATTAGGGCCAGATTTGCAAAGGCATTTAGGCACCTAATCTCCTCTGAAATACATGGTCTTTAGACCTTTAGATCAGCTGCCTTCAACCACTGTTGGGACACATTAGTGTGTCGCACACAGCGGTGTGTCCTGGAGAGCCAGCTGTCACCCGTCAGAGCTGAACTGCAGCACCAGCTTACTGGGGGCTGGATTTGGGGACGGGGTGCTGGCTTCAGCACCGGGGAAGTTTTTTCAGCAGCAGGAGGACTGGATTTGGCCGAGGGGGGCTGGATTTAGCTGGCGGGGCGGGGAGGACGGCGGACTGATGTGTCCTGTAGTCATGCACACCGGCAAGTATATCATGACCCACAAAAAGCTGAGAACCACTGCTTTAGATTAGTGGTTTTCAAACTTGGGATCGGGTTGGGTTGCACCACCTCAGCCACTGGATCGCAGTGTCGTCTTCTGCCGCTGCCAAAAGGCTGGAATGCATTGCTTAAAGATGTAATTCTTGGTTCGTGGGCATAAATGATTTTTTTCCAATGGGATCCTGAGGAAAAAAGTTTGAAAATCACTGCTTTAGATAGCTATATAGCTTTAGTTCTCAACTCTGGAAGTCTTGGGTTCAATCCTCAGTGATGGTCAAAATTACTGTAATTTTACATACATATTCCTTAATAGCTGCCTTGTTATCTAATTGGCTTGACACTTTGAGCAGCGCAGGCCTCCATGTATTTCCTTGTGGGGCAGCTCTGTCATCTTTGCATGTGATATGTCACTTATCCCCATTAAAAAGATACCACCAAGTCAGAAAATACTAATTTGCTAATGATATGGCAATCTACTCATTTGTCTATCTGAACTAAGGCCTGGTACATTCTACAGCGTTATCGCTTGTGCTCCACTGCTGCCGAGGACCCGGGAATCATGGAGGCTGGATGCTGCCAGAACCGGGGAACCCTGGCAGCTAGAGCTCCGCTGCCCAGATGGAACCCTGGCTGCTACAGGGCCCACTGGGACAGGTGCCCACTATGCACTGCTCCTTGTAACGAAAATTCACAGGAGCGTGTGAACGCTTCTTTTAGTTACGAGGAGTGCTCTGTGGACAGGGGAAAGCACAATAAAAGCCACATGACATTTACCAAGCAATGGGCTTGCTGCGGAACAATTTTGTAGTGTGTACGTGGCCTAAGTTGTGCAGAATGTGCCTTGTGTGTCCATAATAGGAAAGTCAGTTGGTCTTCAGAACTGAAACAGTCAATGCTCACCATTTTCCCTCCTTTGATGTGAACCCCTTGGAGGACCAGTTTAAGTGCCAGGCAGCCAGGACAACAACAAGTGATTAGCAGGTGGTGAGAGCAGCAGGAGAGGAATTCCCACCTGTTAATTACTTAGCTCATCATTAATTACATCACCTTCCAACAAAGACCATTTATAGTATTTGCCTTGCCTGTTCAAGTCTACTGCGTCCTAATGACAGCCTGAACTTGCAATGGGTTTGACCAGATGATTTCTTCCTATGTCTTGTCTGCAGAAATCAATAGCAAGTTTCACAATTAAGAGGAAAATATTCTAACAATATTGAGTTAATAGAGCCAGCTGCTTCTCAGCTGGTGTAAACTGACATAGTTTCAGTAGAACAATGTTGTGTTGAGATGAGTGGAGCCACAGCATTTTACATCAATAGAGGATCTGTCTGCATTCAGCTTTGTTCATTTATTATAATTTTATAAGTCATAAATGACCCAGCTCACGTAAAACCAAAGGTGACCAGACACTGAAGGGAGAAACACAAAAATTAAGCTTCCATCAGCTACACTAAGTAATCATGCCTACAATGAAATAGTGGGGAGGGTCCCTCAGTTAATATAAACCACATGATGTAGTGATTTAGGAGGTAACAATTCAGTCTCAGCATATATTACATCACAGAATGATGGAAGAAATTAGAGATGGAAATGACATTTAGTCCAGATAATCTGTCTCCTTGATAGTACACAGACTTCTCCAGTATACTTTTAAATATCTCCAAGAAATGGGATTTCTGTCAGTGCCCTCAGGATGCTATTCCACATGCTGATTTTGCTAAGCATCCCCTCCTGGTCACTTGAGAATCCTTCTGATTTCAAAAAGAGTTACAGGTTCTGAGCAATCTCAGATCTTGATTGTATGCAGAAAACCTCTGGTTGCCCAACTGGGCTTCAGTGATGCACATCTGAAAGCTCATCACAAGAAAAAAAGGAAAAACTCTATGTACATAATAGGCTGAGAGAATTATTTGGGGATGAAGACATTATGCCATGGCAAGTCAAGTATGAAAGTATAATTAAGCAGGCCAAGAAAGAATTTGAGGAATGACTAACAAAAGATTTTTAAAAAAACCCAAAAAACTAACAGCAACCTCCCCCACCCCCTAATACATTAGCAGCAGGAAGAATGCTAAACAATCCATGGGGCCAAAGGATGATCAAAATGCTAGAAGAGAACTCAAGGAAGACAGGATTGTTATGGAGAAGCTAAATTAATTCTTTTCACTGATCTTCACTGTAGAGTATGTGAGGGAGATTACCACGCCAGAGCCATTCTTTTTAGGTAATACATCTGGGGAAAATTTTGAACAAATTGATAATTAAACAGTAATAAGTCACCAGAGCCAGATGGTATTCATCCAACAGTTCTATCAAATTGCAGACCTACCAACTTCAGTATGCAATTCAGCCTTAGGAACTTGCTCACAGACGATGGTGTGAAAGCCAAGAGTTTAACTGATATCAAAAAATAATTAGATAATATCCTAGAGGATAAGTCCATCAATTACTATTATCAGAGATGGTTAGGAATGCAACTTCATGCTCTGGGTGTCCTTAAACCTCTGATTTCCAGAAGCTGGAAATGGGATACTAGATGGGTAAAGCTTCGAGTTACTACAGGAATGGGTGGGTGAAGTTTTGTGGTCTGCAATGTGCAGGAGGTCAGACTAGATGATCATGATAGTCACTTCTGACCCTAAAGTTCATCAGACAAGGGATGGATCTCTCGATAACTGACCTGTTGTCTTCATTTCTTCTGAAGTATCTGGCACCAACCACTGTCAGGAGACTGGATACTGAGCTAGATGGACCATTGGTTTGACCTAGTATGACCTATGTTCATTGATTTTCAGTGGTGCTGAACAATCTGCACCTTTCACCATTTCCAAATGCAATTCTGGGCATACATGAGAATCAGGCCCTAGTTACTGCCTTTCCCGTTTGTAACTTGTTACCCACATACCTTGCTCCTCCTCCTCTTCTCTCCTCCACCACCAGCTTTAGGTAGTTCTTTAGACTCAGCTTTGGCAACCCCAAACATTCAAAACTCTTGAGGTAGGCCCTCAAAAATCATTAGAGTGGCTTTAAAATAATGTTTTCTTTTTTAATTAACAAACTTTGTTTTTATTTGCTTTTGACTTTTTCAGCCTTTGGGCTGCCCTGTGCCATGTGTTCAACTTTTTTTTTTTTTTTTTTGCAGCTGCAAGAGACTTACCTTGGTTGTTAAATAAAAGCTGAAAGTCTCTAGGGGTTCATCTATACTTACAAGTTAGGTCGACTTAAGGAGGCTTAAATCGACCTAAACTACTCTGCGTCCACACTGGGCTTGCCTTAAATCAACTTAAGCATTTCCTTAAGTCAACTTAAGGAAAAGTTAAGTTGACTAAATAATACCTCGATTTAGGTCGACTTAATGCTTAAGTCGACCTTATTAGGTCACCTTAAGCCAGTGTGGATAGGGATTAGTGCCTAAATCAACCTTATTAAGTCGACTTAACACTTTAAGTCGACTTAATAAGGTCGAAAAGGGGCTATGTCTACACTAGAAAAGTTAAGTCGAATTTTGTTAAGTCAACTTAATAAGGTCGACTTTAAGTCGACTTAAAGTCGACCTTATTAAGTTGACTTAATAAAGTCAACTTAACTTTTCTAGTGTAGACATAGCCTAGGAACTGGGGCTTTATGAAAACCCAAGAGGTCTGGGTTAAGACTCCTGATTTAAATAGGTGGTAATAGGTGGCATTGCTGTAAATTCTCTGTCTTAGTTTTAAGCATGGAAGTGCGGCACATTAAACCAGCTTGCAATTCAGCTCCCCAAATTTCAATCTCACTGCTTCTGAAGCACTGACTAGTTAGAGAAATCGTGGCTTCCTTCTGAAATCCAATTGCAGAAGCAGCATTCCTAACATACAAATGTAGAACATCTACTACATTGACTTGAACAGTATGCTTTTTTAAAATAACATTTTTAGCACTCCCCCATCCAAATCCAGCTGAACTAGAATGTACAGTATTGCAAAAATGAATTAATAATAATAATAGTTGTAATCTATGTAGCTGCCATCCTGTTTCTATGCACTGTCCTGTTAAATGAAAAAGGTATTCTCTTCTTACCCAGAGGCTACACAAATGTAACTCTATTGACTTTAGGGAATAATTTATACGAGTGTAAGGGATATCAGAAGCAGGCTTCTGAAGTTTGTCTGCTAGAGGAAAGAGATCGAAGAATGAGCTTATAGAGGGAGAGAAACAGATTCAATTTGCACACGTGCTGTGTCTCATGGAGACTTTATCTGGAATCATAGAATCTGAGGGTTGAAAGGATTCTCAAGTGCCCAGCAGTGCGTGCTTAGCCAAATTTGCTGCCGTTAGTGTAGACATGGCTTGAGTGAAGATATAAGTAGGCATTGCTTGTTCACAAGGCCTTCCAAGAGGCCGGTGTTGCACTGTATTTGTGCAGCGATACCGGAAGGCTTGGTCTGCACTTAACATTTATATCAGCATAGCTGTATTGTTCAGGGGTGTGAAAAAACATCCAATAAGCCAGCAAAAAGCCCAAGTGAGAAATCCCATGACTATAGTAGACAGACAACAGAGAAAATCACCAAATATTCAAGACTCACAATAAAATCACAAGAATTTAAGACAATACTGTAAACAGCCCTGGTTGGCTCTAGCTTGTCCCAGGCTTGGTTTCTGAGTCTTGAATGAGTTTTATAACATCCTAGGTTTCACATGGAAACCTGCTTTCACATAATTTCAGCATGAAACTCTTGGCAGAACTCCACTACTGTTTCTAAATATATTTCCATCTTTACTTTTGGATAAAATGCCAAATGAATCAAAAACTGTGATGTCCTGCTGTAGCTATTGACCCCCGATGGCTCAGATGCCAGCTGCAAGGTCTCCTGCCTATGAAAGACCAACTTAATCTATATTAAGGAAGAACATCATGGTGACAGACAGAAACCTTAATTTTGAATGCAGAGGAAAATGATTGATGGTTTGTGATAAACCACTTTGTATTTGGGCAGCTAGTCTTGTTTTGAATTCCAAAAATTGTCTTGTTCCCATGGTCCTATGTTCTGGGATTCTGACTTGCCTGCACAACTTTCTTCTGTAACTAAAGACAGCAGCATCCAAAAGGCATATGAATATATATATTAAAATCAGCAGCTACTCTAAAACTGTTGCTTTTCTATGCTTTAACTGACCCTGCAGTGAACTAGACACTTAACAATGTAATAATGAAAATCAAAATGTATTATTCACCTAGGTTTTCCCACCTACTGGCTTGAAATGGTTTCCTGCCCTGTATTGTTCTTTTGTTATTATTCTGTTCTTTCTCATTTTTATTCACTCTTTTTTTTGTTTTGTTTTGTTTAAGTAGAGTTATTCATAGTTTTACTGGATGCTCCCAAGGAGAATAAATTACAATTCAAGATCATTCTAGGTACATTCAGAAATTGAGTGACCGTTCAGAGGCTAGCCATTTGGAGTGTGAGAACATTAAGGATGAACAAGCTAGTGTAAGACAACTGACCTGAAGCTTTGTCCAAAATTCAGATGGAACCTTTGAGGAGATTGAAAATGACTAGTTGATTTTGTATTATTATTATCACTAAAACTTATCATTGTTGGAGCCATATGCAGAATGAAAAATATGCCCTCACAGTTTTGATTTTATTGTGATGGGTAGAACTGTAGAAAGGGGATTAGGTTGCATGGGAAACTCATACTAATGCAGAAGTAGAGGCTCAGGATAGTCAACCTAAGAACTCGTTCGTAGAATATATCACATGCCACTCAGAATGTATCACTGGCCTTACAGAGTGTTTAAGAAAGCTATTTCTTTCACCTCTGTCTATTTGTTGTGTTACTTACTCTAATGAAACATCAGTGCCTTTTCTTTTAGTTCAAATAGAAAAACAAGAAAGAACAAATATAAAGCCCTAGCTGGGATGATTTAATTGGAGTTTAATTGTGCTTTGAGCAAGGGATTGGATTAGATGACCTCCTCAGGTCCCTTGGGCTTTTTGCTGGCATATTGGATGTTTTTTCACACCCATGAACAACACAGCTATGCTGATATAAATGTTAAGTGCAGACCAAGCCTTCCTGTATCGCTGTAGAAATACAGTGCAACACCAGCCTCTTGGAAGGCCTTGTGAACAACCAATGCCTACTTATATCTTCACTCAGGCCATGTCTACACTGATGGCAGCAAATTCACCACCATCAGATTGATCTTTCCAGATCGACTTAGCGGTCAGTTAAGACCTGCTAAGGCGACATGGAGATCAACTTAATAAAACCACCCCTTCATGTGGCATAGCACTGCATCGACGAGAATGCATTTCCCATCAACACAACTTAGTGAAGACGCTGTGCTAAAGTGGAGTTAGGAAGTCGATGGGAATTACGCAAGCTACCTTGTATATCTAATGCCCTAAATATTTTTAAAAGATGGACACATGATATCAATCACTTAAACCCTTAGTAATTAACACAAACAGAAATTCAAGTTGATGTATGTGTGAATGTCAGTAAAACCAATGGGAACTGAATCTTGTTACACCAATTAAATTTGACCTGCAGAAGCTCGATCCAGAACTGGTGCAAACTGTGGTCGTTCTGCTGACTTGAATGAGGTCAAGTGATAATTAGCAGTTCAGACACAGGCCACTATAATGATGAGCATTTATATGAGAGTCTAAGAGACCATATGTTTTATTAAAGGCTAATTCTTTGCTTACTATGAATGATCTTCTCCTCAATACAAAGGGGTGCACTATGGTGTCTGTGTGTCGAATCATAATTTGTCCTTAAATCTGTATGTATATGTATCCATTAACTTAATATATATATATATATATATGCAAAACATGTTAAGTAGTTTTTGAGAATTTTTGGTAAGGCTGTGCTTCATTTGCCTGGGTTGATGAGCCTGAGCCACCTGTCACTATGAGCCAAAGTTCCTGAGTTCTACCGCTAACTCCAGTTGATTCATTGAATCCGTACAAGTCAGCTGCAAGTCATCTAAGGTACAGATGATTCATCTGGAAAATGGGTTTAATGTTTACGTACTGTCCTATGCATAAGGGGAGATATAGAAGTAAAGCAAAGATGGTTGTGGAAACAGCTGACAAATGGGGCTAGTGGCAGACAGTGGAATGCCAAGCAGATAAGGAGAAGGACTGTAATGGGCCTTGAAGGTAATGATAAACAGGTTGAATGTGTCATGGGGCACTCAGTGAAGATGTTCAAAGAGGAAGATGTTTAATGATCCATTACCAGTGCAGCTAAGGATTTTTTTTTTCATTTTTATATGTGACTTGTACCTTGACAGTGTCCGAATAACAGAGCTGATAGGGATTTTTCAAACTCATTTTTGCACCGAAAATTATATGTTAAAAAGAAAGAAAAAGAAAATGATTTTTCTGAAAAATTTCACCCCCTCCCAAATTATTCATATTTACAACAACATACCAAAAAAAAGTTCTTTTTGTTTTTCTCTGCTTTTTTGCTGGCAAAATGGAAGAAGGAAAACAGGAAAAGAAGGTGAAACCCCAAACCTGAAAACTTTATAATTTCCATAAAGTATGTTACATGAACAAAAAATCATTTCCTTTTTGAAATCTGCAGAATGGGGATTAAATCAAATTTTTCACAAAAGCTCTTTACCATGATTCCAGGTACTAAACGGCTCCTTAATCTATCAGAGAAAGGCATAAGGAGAACCAACAGCAGGAAATTAAAATTCTAATTAAAACTAAGGCACATTTTTTAACAGCATGGTTGATTAATCTTTGGAACAAACTATCCAGGGAAGTGATAGATTCTTCTCTGCTGAGGTCATCAGATCAAAACTGGATGCTTTTTTGGAAGATATGTTTTAATCAAACCTAAGTTATTGGGAAACTGAGTAAAAATGTATGGCCTGTGTTATACAGGACTAGATGATCACAATCGTCCCTTTTGGTCTCTATTTATCTAAGACCATCTCTGCTCATCAAGATTCGATGTTTTTGTTTGTTTTCCTTTTTTCTTGCACAAATGAAATAACGAGGAGAATGCTCATCAAATTTCGGCTACTGGAAGAAAGTGACATGGAATCATTGGATTCATTATAAAGTTTTCAGGTTTGGAGTTTCACATTCTTTTCCTGTTTTCATTCTTCCATTTTGCCAGAGAAAAAGGAGAGAAAAACAAAAATAACTTTAAAAAAAAAATTGTTGTAAATATGAATAACTTGGGGGGAATTAATTTTTTCAGTTATATTTTAGCTTCTCCTTATACCAATCTTGTGGAATGATATTGATGCAATTAGAACCTGCTCAGAAAACAGAGATACATAATTAGAACTGAAATTAAACAAGCTGTGGGACTGAACGCTTGGTGAGTGATTAATATATTTGTGGCATTCAGACTGGAACATTTTTAGAACCTGTCTAGGTGACAATGACTATAGTGTATCGGAAACTCTCAGGTAGTCAGGTGAGGTGTGAGGTGATTATAGATTGGATTCTCAGTGGTTACAATGATGAAAATAATTGATTAATGACTTGTAATCATGCCAGAGATTAAAGCTGGCAATTAGTCAGCATGGGCTGATGGAGGATAGGCCCAGTCAAAACCATGTATCTCTGTAGCCAGAACAATCCACGTAAAAGTTTAAAGACATTAAGACATTAACTTAGCTTTGTCTTTTAACTGTTGTCTTCCAGTGCATTTTATAATTTACTCAGTGATGCCTCTCCATCTTTTCTGCAGACAATATTTTAAAGAAGGATGAATGAAAATGATCAACTATTTTTGATAAAAATTATCCATGCAGAAAGTTTAACTGGCCTTCTAAATTCTGGGAGCCAAATCCTCAGCTGATGACCTAGAGAATTATAGAGATGTAGGGCTGGAAAGGAGTTCAAAAGGTCATCTAGTTCATCCCCTGAGCTGAGACAGGATCAATTATTCCTAGACCATCCCTGGCAGTTGTTTAGCTAACTTGTTCTTAAAAACAACCAGTGATGTGGATTCCAAAACTCCCTTAGTAACTTCTACCACTTAACTATCCTCATAGTTAGAAAGCTTTGCCTAGGCCTGGTCTACACTGCGGGGTTAGTTCGATGTGACGCTACTTACTTCGACCTTCTAGAGCCTGCATACGCACTCAGGCCTGGTCTACTTTGAGGGTTAGGTTGATGTAACGCTCCTTACTTTGACCTTTTACAGCCTGCGTACACACTCAGACTGCTGGAAGATCGAATTAAGTGCAGTTGCAAGTTGAACCAAGCCTGCAGCCTCCAGGGCCATCCCGTGGGGGGAGTGGAGCCCAGGGCCAATTGGCCAAAGTGGGACCCCACTCCCATGCTGGAGGGGAGCGTGATGGGTCAAACAGACTGCTCCGCCCCCCAGGGTGATTGCCCATCCCCCCCCCCCCCCAGGAACGGCCCTGAGCAGCAGCAGGGCTGGCGGCAGCCCCAGCGGAGGACTGCCAAGTCTGGAGTTGGCAGCAATCCGGGGGGCTGCCAAGTTGGTGGCCAGTGTCTACCCTGTCTGCCGAAGGAGCTGGAGCAAGAGTGCCTGTGGACGCTCTCCTCAAATTGTGCTATGTTGATGTATAACCATCAACTTTAGATGGTGACCCAGTGTAAACATGGCCCTAGTATCAAACCTGAATCTCTTGTTGCAGAATGAGCTCTTACTTCTTGTTCTACTGTCAGTGGACAGGAAGAACAGTAGATCACTCTCTGTTTTGTTCCAAATCTGTACATATTTGAAGATTTATCATGTCCCCCCTCTCTTTTCTCTTCTTTAAGCTAATCATGCCCATTCTTTCAACCATTCCTAATAGGTCATGTTTTCTAGACCAGTAGCTCTCAATCTTTCCAGACTACTGCACCCCTTTTGGGAATTTGATTTATCTTTCGTACCCCCAAATTTCACCTCACTTAGTAACTGCTTGTTTACAAAATCAAATGTAAAAATAAAATAATAATTAAAAAAAACTAGATCAGTTCATGGAAATAGGTCCATCAATATTTAAGCATGAGATGGACCATTGGTCTGATCTAATATGGCCATTCTTACATTTCAACTAGAATAAAGATAGAAAAGTCACAATTCTTACATCAGCTTATCTCATGTTATGTGTATACACATGTGGGAGATAGGAGCAGAAAGTCTTTCTGCTGTGCTCTGACAATACACATAGGGTTATGGACCCTGAAGGATCTTTTCTAGCAGCTGTCACAAATTAGAGTAATTCCTATAGTACTCTTACTGACTTTGGGGCCTGCGACCCCTTGAGAATGCTCCCTGAGGCCACTGCCCACTCCTCTGCACTGAATATACTTGGAGCAGCTGAGAACCTGGTTCTCTGTCTATTTTCCCCCCCACCAGACAATTCAGAGCTGTGGAAAGGTAAAAGCCCCCCAAAATGAACTTCTCTATTTATCCCCAGAATAGGCTCTTCCAAGGCAATGACTGTGCAAACTTTCCTTCCCCCACTTCTCGTCACAGGCACCTCAGTCGTACATAGGAAGTGCCGCTTGGAAGATCTTTCATCTGCTCCCTGGAGCAGGTAGTTCAGTTTGCATACCTACCTGCCTATATAATTTGAAACAGCTCTGCTAAGGTTGAGGAGGAGAAGCTCGAAGGATTTTACAGTTCTAAGACATTGCCAGCCTACTCTGAAGGTGAGACTTTTTGGATTCAGACAAGTCAGTTGCCTTCCAGGATAGCAGACGATAATACGTGTCTGGAGGGGACAAAATGCACAGTGTGCTCTGTTCACATTTGTGTCAGGGTTGCCTCAAGAGGTTCCAGAAGTGCCAGGTAGCCTTGGTCTGTGACCTGTGAGTTGGATCGATGCCCTTTATAATTGACGATAAAATCATGTGGGGAGGTGATAGCAGCATGTACCTTCAAAAAAGACATTAGTTCTACAGAAATAACTGTAGTAATTGCCTCACTAAGAAACAATCTCTTGCCATGAAGACCCTTGCCTGTTTTTTCCCAGCTCTTCTTCTAGGGCAGATTAACTGTACAAGTCTGCCACCCTGACATCACTGGTGTTCTCTCAGATCTCCAGGACCTCTCACAATCTGGTTTTTGGCTTGGGAAGGTATAGAGACTGTATTACTGTCATTGTTCAATGATCTTCGGCTGTCAATGGCAGTTGATCAAGGGCCATAATGTGACCGGCCTTTTTTACTGTTCCACAGGGATGAAGTCACGTGGTTTTGTATGTGTCCTTTGGAGTTGATGAAAGTACATTATTTTACTGTGGTTTTTTTGAAGCCAGCACCCCATTGAGGTAACTTACGTAACAAGGAATAGGCTAGTTGAGAAATTCACTGAATTCAAAGCTTGCTTGACTTTTAATATTTTTCCTGCTCCCTTCTAATATCTCACTATTTGCTTTGCTTGATCATTATTGCATGGCTGTGGCTAAGGAGTTTGACATCCTGTGACCTTGGCATTAGCTCTTGTTATCTCTTGCTGCATTTTTGCATGACTAATAGATGTTTGTAACCTGTGGTATTTGAATAAGGTTATTTGGTTTTCCATATGGCCTTTTATTGTGTGCTTATTGATCTTTTCAAAATACCCTTCTTCCACTTTTATATGTATCACTGACTTTAGTTTTGTAATTTGTTTTAATGATGTGAGATCCCAAGAGAGAGAGAGAAAAAAAAGTAGGCATTTCAATATATAGTGGTAGGACTGATCCTTGCAGAAATTTGGATCAGGATCTGCAAAACAGCATAATGCAATCAACTGGCCATACGCTCCAGATAAAAGATTGCTCGCTTCTAAATACTTATTTAAATAAAACCTTCAGGGATGCCCCACAGCTCTCACCCTCACTTCTCAACAAAATCTTGCTGGGAGGGGGCAGCCAACTCCAAGAAGCATGCAGTCATGGGAAAATGATGGCATACTGCCTTCTTTACTTATAAGAACATAGAAATGTTCATACCAGTGGGCCATATAATCCAGTATCCTGTCTTCCAACAGTGGCCATTACCAGGTGCTTCGGAGGGAATGGACAGAACAGGTAATCATCAAGTCATCTAACCCTTCTCACCCATTCACAGCTTCTGGCAAACAGAGGCCAAGGATGCTTCAGAGCATGGTTTTGCATCCTTTCCCATCCTGGCTAATAGCCATTGATGGACCTGTCTTCCATGATCTTATCCAGTGTTGTTATAGCCTTCACAACATCCTCTAGCAAAGAGTTTGACTGGTTGACTGTGCACTGTGATGAACTTTTTGTTTCTGTTAAACCTGCTGCCTATTAATTTCATTTGGTGACACCTAGTTCTTGTGTTCTGAGAAGGGGTAAAAAACACATCCTTATTTACTTTTTCCACATCACTCATGACTTTATAGATCTCTATCATATCCCCCCTTAGTCTTCTCTTTTCCAAGCTGAGAAGTCCCAAGTAAGGCAGCCAGTTTATCTGATAACACAGTGAAGATTACTTCATTCCACTACTTCCATGCCCTAAAGGTTTCTAATCGGCCCAGGGACGTCAGGGCAAATTCCCTCTGAAACTCTCAAGTTCTAGGGACCTCTGGTAAGAACAGACAGCATGAGATGGAGATTGCAATAAAATGGATATGCCGTGCCATAATTCAGGCTTATCAGTAAGTTATTTTATGGTCTGGTCTCTCTCTGGGTCATATTCTGTGAGGTGCTAAGCATCTCTTGCAAGATGCTGAGAGGCCTCTGCTCTCACAGACTTCAGTACAGGCTGAAGAATCTCTGCACCTTACAGTAGCTGACCCTTTCAAAGAAACCCTTCAGTTTCTTTCCCTGGAGTCTTTCAGTGAATAACCTGCTATTTTTATTTCAGCATTGATTTGCTTTCCCTTTTTAGAAAGAAACACATTTTGTACTTTATCCATTCAAAGCTGCAATGTGTTTGTGCAATGCCGACCACCTGGTTAGTGTGCATGCATGCATATGTGCCTGATGGAATGCAAGGCTTAAATCTAAATAAACATGAGACGTTTAAAAAGCAGAGTAGCCGATTAAAAACAAAACCTTATCTCACCTTTTGAATGCTACTTTTTATAAAATTTCATCTTGTAAAACATAATTCTAGTCTCTTGTCTTCTATTTTAAATGATTTAGGGGCAGCCTGATTTTTCTTAAGGTTCGGCTTTTTCCATGGATCCTTCATTTCTTGATCTTGCTGATGACTCTTGTATAGTGTTCTCAGCTATCTGGCTAGCTGCAGTGGGTAACAGTTGCTCCCTGAAGCAGCTGAAGAAGATCCTAATCTGATTCATCGACTTGGAAACTGTAAGTATGGGAGCCCTGAAGATGAGGGCTAATAAAACAATTGTAATGGTTCCTGGACTGAGGAACTGAAGTTTATTAAAAGGACATGGCATCTACTTAATACGTGCTGGCTTCTCCTTGCCCTGAGTTTTTATTTTGGAATTGACTGCTGCTCCATTTGGGTAAATTGGGACCAGAGAAGTCTGAAAGGGACTTGTCTGTACCTTTCCAGAATAGATTTTGCTATAAATGTTCATGGGATTTCTGGGCTGCACCAGCAGCAAATTGTTTCAAGAGATAATAGGGTGAATGCTTTTTAGCTAGAGAAATTAACAAAAAGTGGAGCTTTGAATGCTCTTTTTGAGTGTTGACAGGAAAGACAAATGGCCTCTTATCAGTTCGCTGTCTCATTTCACATCATTTGTGTGACTTTTTTTTTCCTTTTCCCTAATTTTTTGTCCATAATGCAAGTTCTGATTTATCCCTTGGTCAGCAGCAGAGTTTATGTCTTGGTCAGCAGCAGAGTTTAATTCAGACCCCTCATTTCTTGGGATTCTTTTAATCCTACCATAATATGAGGAACAATCCTGCATGCATCTGGAGACGGATCTTTCAGTCAAACAGGTTTTTTTTCCCCCTTTTCTCTTCTCTAACCAGTAGGATGCTAAGATTCAACCATTGTTTTTTAATGCCAAGCCTCCTATCATAGTTATTCTTTTTATGAACATCCCTAATCCCCTAAGAACTTCAGCTGCCATAAAACAATTTACAAATGCAATTAGGTACAAATAAAACATGAACAAAGAAATAGAAACACAATAAACCTTTAAAGCAAATCTTAATGATGTAGTGACTGGAGTCATGGGACTACAGCTAGTCAGGCATTTTTCAGTTAATTGTTCTTCTATCCAAAAATGCTGATTCATTGAAATTGGAATCGTTCCCAATGTAAGAGGTAGTGAGTTTCCGAACTCAAAAAAATGTTGAGAAAAATGTTTCAAAATTATCAAATTGAAATGTTTACTCATTTTCTATATGAAAATTTAAAGTTTTCTGGTTTGAAAAACAATGTTGTTCAGGAATCTAAGCTATTACATGGAGGAAAAAAAATAAGAAGGGGGGGGGAGGGAATCAAAATTGAATCTAAACTTTTCCGAACATTTGAAATGAAAAGTAAAATATGAATTTGTGGCTATTTTCAGGATTTTGACTTTTCATCCTGATTCAAGATGGGGCAAAGAAATTCAAACACTTGAAAATATCCATAGGATGAGAAACCTTTCCCTTCCAGCTCAGTATGGAAGAGCTTGCTTTGTCCTCAAGAATCAGCATGGATGGATTTCTCTGAGACCCACATCTGAAGAAAAATGTTCTTGTAGTGAAGGCTTTGGGCTGGGACTGGGAAGAACTGGGTTCATTTCCCAGTTTATTGATAGCTTTCTCTATGATCTTGGACAAATCTCTTAAATTCCCTCAAACTTCGGTTTCCTATCAGTAAAATGGGAACCTAGAGTCGTCCCCCCACTTCTTGTCAATTTCGATTGGAAGCTCTTTGCTGCAGAGGCTACTTCTTACTTGCCTAAAAGAATGCAAATTGGTGGCTCTCAGAGCTATGGTAAATACAACAATAATCAGTGCTTTTGTTTTGCCCTCTGAGGATCCAGTGCAGCCTGTTTGGTTTGGCGGCACTGAGATTCACTTATGGAAATGCTGGAATAACAATGTGCTAACATAGGATCTTACTAGGTTCAATTCCTGTCTTGGAAAATGTGAGCAATCTAATCTGTAAGGAAAGCTTATCTGTCCTCTAACTTTTCTATAACTTGATATTTTAGATTTATAACAGATAGCTTGAGCGCCCCACACAATTACATCTCTTTGCCAATTCTGTGGGAAGATGGGTTCTCTTTTAGTCCTAGCTGGCTGGCTTCAACTAACTCTTTTTCTCATCACTGCATAGTTGAAGTCTTGACCTTCAGTTAGTTTCAACAGCTCAGAGTTTTTGTGTTGCGCTAAAGGGGAAGGCAGAGTGGTAAAAAGCAGAAAAAGGATATCTGGATCAATAAAAGAGAAGCAGGTCTTGCTTCATGTTTAAATATCTTATTTATGAGCAGGGAGGTGAGTTATTTATCTATCTATCTAGCCCCATTCATCCTCTCTGCAGCCCTGACCATCCAAATACCATGATGGATTATATCCGCAATGACAAATGGAAGTGTGGATATTGATTTACTGAATCACACAGTAACAGTATGGGTTGTTAGTGATGACAGTCATAGAATCATAGAAGATTAGGGTTGCAAGGGACCTCAGGAGGCCATCGAGTCCAACCCTTGCACAGACAACTCTTGAGGTTAAAAAAGAGTAGGATAAACTGCACCCACTGGCTCCATTCAGTTGACCCACCTCTGTTATTACTTTCAGTGCTAACCGGCCCTAAGCCTGATTCTTATTATTCCCCCATCCCAAAACTGGATCCCATGACTTTCAAAAGTATCTTGCCCACATGGTTACTTATTTGCTTTCTTCTCATTGCGCTCAGTCTTGCAAGATGCTAAGCACTCAGGGCCTGATCCACTGAAGACAATGTTGAACTTTAATTCTATTAGTGGTTTCATTCACTTCAATTCAGTTCCATTCTATTTAGTTTATTAGACCATCCTCAATATAACTGTATCTGACTGAAATGGGGCTACTTAATTTGGCCTTGTGACTACTGTGGGGGTAAGTCGACAGGAGATACGCGATCTGCATGCCGCAGATTGCATATCTCCTTTTGACTTACTTCCTTCCACTTCCCACGCTGTCTTGATTAGGCTTCGTCGATGGGTGGGGCTCTTCCATTTATGCAGCGTTACTCCACTTAGGAGGGTGGAGTGACTGCTCTGAACGGAGACCACTTCTGGGATCAATTGAGCAGGTCTACGCCATCCGCTCAGTTGATCCTGCTGTGTAGATCCTCACAGATCAATGCAGTTTTTGTTAAAGTTAAACATGTTCTTTGGCAGATTGGGGAAAAAGTGCTCAACTCTTTCCAAGAATTGAACCCTATACAGCCAGTCTTATAGTTTATGGTAGTTCTAGGCCCATAGCAAATATATACTTCAGAGATGCTCACAAACATTGAAGCATATTCGTCTAGAGGCGATGCTAGCTTCTCCTTCTTTCCCTCCTGGCATATTAGCTTTGGCTCATTTGTGAGTTGTGTGTTCTTGTTGTTCTGTACTTCTGACCCACATTCTACAGAGAGGAAATAAAAAATAAATAAATAAATGAATGAATTTAGTAAGAGAAGAAAAAAAAAGGCAAAGGAGGAATAATGAACAATGAAAATAATGGGAAGAAATAAAGGAAAAATAATGATCTACGTTAAAAAAAAAGAAACCTTAAAAAATAAGACAGTCTTCCCCATAAAAATAGCTGCAGGCCCTTCCTGGTTCAGACCTTTAGACTCTCACATAGTATACACATATACACATAGTATACTATAAAATCTTGTGACTTTAACCTTTTCCATTTATTACAAAATTAAACAAATACACTAACTTGGAGGGTATAAAGATCACCATCCGGCTTTGGGAATAAAAAGTTGAAGTTCAAAACTCCCCTGGGTGTAAATACTGTTGTAGTCCACAGTTGAACATAATGTTCTTATTTCAAACAGGAAGTGGTGGTGTTTTGAAAACACTTTAACCTTAAGCAGACATCACAGCAATAGAGTACAAGTTTCTCACCACATTGCCTGGGGGGGAGTTTAGAGGCATGATACGATGGCCACACTTAAAAGATTCCTTTTAGCTTATTTACCATTACATGAGATGTAACTGGTCACCGCAGGTCATCTTCTAATTTAAACTTGGGAATGCCATTAGCGCAGTGAGCTAATTAATTAATATGCATGAAAACAATGGCATTCCAAGACCAAGGCATGCCTGAAAATTTAAAATGCAAGATGATTTGTAACTCGCATTAACCCTCTTACACCCACTGCCCATGCAACTATCATCAGATCTTGTCAGAAGATGTAATCCTAGAGGATTCCTAAATTATCCTTTTAAAACATCTCATATTGTGTATTTGGGGGCTGTTTGAGCCTTTGTTCCTGAATCATCCTTAATCATCATTGATCAACCTTGTGAATACTCTTCCCCATGGGATTAATGAGAGGGTAGGGCTGGCCTAGAAGAGAAGGCCTTAAAAAGCCAGTGGCTAAGCAACCAAGGGGAATAAGCGAACAGGGGAGTTTGGGAGGGAGTTTGTAATCATTGTGATTAAGAAGGTCTTCATCACCAGTGCTAACATTGCTCTTGTCTCCTCCACCTGCACCTGTAGCCAGACAGAGAACCTGGCCATGGATACCTCTACCCAGATCATTGTGTGGATTTGCATTGACTGTGGAGTGCATTTCCCACTCTCACAATGCCAAACGAGGGAATGGGGGGCACTGTACAGTAGGAAAGGTATGTGCTGGTGGAATCATCCATCAGAAAGCAGGTGGGAGAGCTATAAGAGGAGGTAGCTATGCTGAGGAGGATCCACGTCCATGAAGAATTCACTGAGAGTATTCATATGGAGAATTTCAAGGCTGAGGAAGCTATCCAGCTAACAAGGACTACTGTCATTCCACCATGAGAGGAGGATATGACTTGGTCACAAGGAGTACACTGCTTCTGGTTACTTTTGGTAGCAGGCAGTGCTCCAACCCTGTTCCAACCCACTGCCTTAATGATGAAGAACCGTTATGCTTCCCTGACAATGAGCAATGAGGAATTACCCCTAGAGATGAAGGAGGAGAAGCCATTTTCCCCTCTGTGGCTGAGAGGATTATAGCCGCCACTCCCATGAGGAAAAATAAGGTTGGTGACAAGGGGCTGGAGTTGGCCTCTGTTGGCCTGACGTGGCATCCTGGGTGGTATGCGGCCTGCCAGGGTCATGCATCTGAGACATTATGGAGGATTTGTTGAGGGTCACCTGACCCTTTACTACTATCCTATGTTACTCATCCATGTGGGCACTAATGACACTGTGAGGTATGATCCTGAACAGATAAGAAATGGCTAAGGGGCTCTGGAATTCAGGGTGTAGGAGATAGGGGTTCAGGTAGTGTTCTTGTCTATGCTTCTGGGCAAGGGTAGGAGAAATAGTAGATAGAGAGGCATCCTGAAGATAAATGCCTGGCTGTGAGGATGGTGTCATCAGGAGGGTTCAGCTTCCTTGACCATTCGATGCTGTTCTGGGAACAAAGATTGCTAAGCAGGACCATTTATCAAGGAAGGGGATGAGCATATTGGGCTACAGACCGGCTAACCTAATTAGTATAGAAGAGTTCATCTTGCTTAGGAAGGATAGACAGGAAAAAAAGGGAGTAGGTGTTGCTTTATATATTAAATATATATATATATATACACTGGACAGAAGTGAAAATGTAAATGGGGACAGACAAGTTGCAAGTGTCTAGGTAAGGAGAAAAGGGGTAAAAACAAGGGTGGTGTCATATAGGGGTTTACTACAGACCTCCTAGCCAGGATGAAGAGGTGGATGAGTCTTTTTTAAAACAACTAACAAAATCATCCACAGCACAAGACTTGGAGGTGAGGGGAACTTCAGCTACCAAGAAATAAATGGGGAAAATAATGCAGGAGGGCACAGATTATCCAACAAGTTCTTCAAAGGTACTGGAAACTTTTTATTATTATTATTTTGGGGATGAGGAAAGCTGCTGGGGCAGCCCCTAGGCAGCAGGTCTCTGCTGCCCTGAGTGGGGGCTCCCGACTGGGAGCCCCCAGCTCAGATGGCAGCCCCAGGCCCCGAGAGGCCTAGGCAGCACCCCTGCAGCCCAGCTGGTTCCAGGGATGTAGCTGCTGCTGCCCATGTAGCCAGCAAGCCGGGCAGCTGGGGGCTTGAGCTACCCAGCTCGCCAGTTCAGGCCAGCCCCCTAGCCCAGCTGCCGGGGTTCGGGTGGTGGCGGGGGCTGCGGTGTGCAGCCCCTGCCACCACCCGAATCCTGGTGGCTGAGCTAGGGGGCTGGCGCTTCAGCGTCGCAGACCCCGCCTCCACCTGAATCCCGGTGGGTGGGGTAGAGGGCTGGTCCACCATGCACTGCTCCTTGTAACAAGACTTCAAAGGAGCGTGTGAATGCTCCTTTGCGCTACAAGGAGTATGTATGTACACACTAAAGCACTATATTTATAGTGCTTTCCTTGTCCTGCAACAACTTATTGCAGGACAAATTTGTCATGTATACATAGCCTCGGGGAAAAAACAGTTCAAGAGATGTGGTAGTTTTTCAAAGAGACATTGTTAAGGGCAGAAGAACAAACTATTCTATTACATAGGAAAAATAGGAATTATGGCAAGATCTCATGTTGGCTTAACCAGGAGATAGGAAATGAATAAGAAAGGGTCAGGGAGAATCACAGAATTATAAGACTGGAAGGGATCTCAAGAGGTCATCTAGTTCAGTTCCATGGTAGGACTGTGTATTATCTAGACCATCCCTGACAGGTGTTTGTCTAACATGCTCTTAAAGATCTCCAATTTCCCTAAGCAATTTATTCCAGGGCTTAACTACCCTTACAGTTAGGGAGTTGTTCCTCATATCCAACCTAAACCGCTCTTACTGCAATTTCTGCCCATTGTTCATTGTCCTATTCTCAGAGGTCGAGGAGAACAATTTTTTTCACTCCTACTTGTATGACCTTTTATGTACTTGAAAATTGTTATCATGTCTCCTCTCAGTCTAATTTTCACTGACATTCATAAAGTTAGATGTCCATTTGGTAATAAACTTTTTGGTGAAAAATGAAAAAAAGTCATTAAGCACTTTTGCCATTTCCACATTTTCTGTTATTATTTTCCCCCCACATTGAGTAACCAGTATACACTGTCATGGTCTTCCTCCTACTTCTAAATTATTCACAGAATGTTTTCTTGCAATCATTTATATCTCTAGCTAATTTAATCTCATTTTGAGCCTTGGCCTTTCTAATTTTGTCCCTATATACTCGTAGTATTTCTTTATACCCATCCTTTCTCATGTAAGCTAGTTTCCACTTTTTGTGGGATTCTTTTTTTGAGTTTCATATCATGCCAGATGAAAAGAGATGATATCTGCAGCAGGGTCAAAAGGTTAAAAGATCCTGGTACTGGTGGACCAACTGGGGAAAGCATGTTTCTGAAATGAAGGCCTTCACAGCGAATACACTGCCCGCTTCCAAAAGAACTCCAGCTCAGTCGCCTCTGCCAACACAACTGTGCTCATATGACCCAAAGAGAAGGATGCTCTCTCTATTAGCACAGATCTTAAGACTTAGGGCATTCATCACCTTGGAACCTATGTCCAGCTTCTCAAATCATTCTTAATAATGCACATCATGGAAATGCAGCAGAAGCTTTCTTTCACCGCCTCTCCCCACTAGAGAAATTGTTACTGAAGTGCCACAAAATTCAGAGGGCCTACGCCCTCTGTGTCTGAGAGGAATGTTTTGATTGAAGAGACAGTTTCTCATTCTCTCCCCTACCCCCAATGGTCTTCCCTTATACTTTAGAAAAGAAAAAAAGAAGAAACCTCTTGGGTTTGGTCTCCTCTTTCTTCCAACAGCATAAATCAAGATTAATTTTGCTGAAGCCAATGAAGTTACACTGGTTTACATGAGTGGAGAATCTGGCCCTTTGTTACCCTGGTCCTGTCCAGACACACATGCACTCCACCCTAATCCACTTGATTGTCTCATCATGTTATATCTTGTCTTCTGTGGTTGGGATTTATTATATATTTGTGTTGTATCTACCACTTGGACTTTTAGATGCTCTCACCGGGTAAACACAGTATACTATGAACTCTTGCAACTTCATGAGTTCAGTAGTGTTAGAGTTGTTTCATGAAAGCACAAAGAGAGTTTGCCAACTTACAAATTTTCCCATACTCAGAATGGCCACCATCTCTTATTACTGTAAAGGGGGTTGAAGCCAGTACATTGTTTGTCTTTCCCCTACCATCTATCTACATCTAGCAGGGAGGTGGTAGCTAATAAAGATGGCTGCCACCTCACACTTTTTTTCAGTGAAACAATGCCTACAGGGGAAATGTCTGCTGCATTATTGTTATGAGGGCCTGACTGGCCATTATGAGCATGCAGAGACTGTGAGGAAACAGAGATCCTGGAAAAAGGATGGGGAACAGGAGGTAGATTTATGGTTTCAGGGAAATAGGGGAAGTGGGAGGGCAGGATGCAGAATAGAAAGAGAGGAGGATGCGGGGATTAGAAGGAGGCCTACAGGCAATGCAGGGGTTAGTGAAGAGGGAAGGATAGAAAGGCGGTTCCTCCATACTGGAGGTTGCAGAGAGGAAGATGAATCCTTTCCAAGCTGCACAGGAGAAGGACACATTTTTGTCTGTTTGTGTTTAAGGCTAGACCCTTTAAAGTTCTCAACACATGTTGGGTCCGAGCAGCTTTCCCCTAAAGCTTTCAAAACTAGAAGGCAAACAAAAAGCCCCACACATTTATTATTTTTGAAAATCTTCAGCCTCTCTTATTGGTTGGTTGGTTTGTTTGTTTGCAGGGTGTGAGAGGTGGTTCACTTGTGATTTTTAAATATATGGTACTGGCATTACTGTAACAAATAAAACACTAAAGCTTTGACCGGAGTGACTTTCCAATAGCCCACAGAGGGAGTTTGTGTCACAGCTGAGTTAAATTTCTGGCGCCTAGTCTAGTGCTCAGACAAGGTGTCTTTGAGCCCTTATCAATCTAACTTCCAGGCCTCAGAAATTTCAATGTGTCTGAAAAAAACATATGAAATTTTGAATGCTTCTCCAAAATGAACCTCTAAATCATCTGAAGTTTGCCCATCACTAGAAAAAAAAAATCTGCTAGAGCTCACAATCATTTGGCAGCATAGTGAAGAATATTTTAATGAAGATGTCACTTTAAATGAAGCCACCACCATCTGTTTTGCCCTTTAATTACAAACAGCAAAAAGGAAAGTGTGAGAGGGAGAACATAATTCACAACTGTATCATAAACACAGCAAGCCGAAAGAAGCGAGAGTGTCTTTGATTCAACGTGCCTGCACCCGTCATGTTGCTTCCATGTTTCATATACAAATCAGGAAGGAAACAGCTCCCATGAGACAGAACATATTCCCCATGATAGTGATTTGTTCAAGGGTATCTGAAATTTAATATACAGTGGTGTGTGTCTAACAATTCATGCAAAAGTCCTCTCTGGGAGGTCTTATTTTAGTTCAGTTGGAAGCAATCTTGCCTATAGAACAGGGTTCCATCTCTCTAGGATAATATTGAAAGGGTAAGAAAGATGGTCTCATGGACATTAGATGGGGACTCGGTCCAACTCCCAGATCAGTTTCAACTATCTTATGTGAAAAGTCACTCAATTGCTCTTGTGCCCTATTTACCCCTATGCTGCATCTATAAAATGGGGATAGTGCCTCTCTATTGCACAGGAATGTTGTGAGACTACAGTCAATATAATGATTCAGAGACACTCAGAAGCAGCACTGTCTACACTGCAATGAGACACCTGCGGCTGGCCCGTGCCGACTGATGGGCTTTGGTGGCTCAGGCTCAGGGGCTGTTCAATTTCGGAGTATATGTACAGACTCAGTCTCTATCCCGTGCTCGGGCACCATCCCACCATGTAGGAACCTAGACCTTGGGCACCATCCCAACCCTAAAAAATGTAGAAGCAAACTTTGCAGGCCTCAACAACATCTACAGTGGGTCTAATTGCAGTGTAGACGTACCTACACTTAATAGATAGACAAGGACTGTATACATACCACTGGCTGGGGGGGAAGAAAACTGTTTTGTGAAAAAATGTCAAGGTTTTGATATTTGTTTTCATTCCAGGGTAGATTGAACCAAAGCCTTTTCAATATTTTCATCGAGAGAGACACTTGTCCCCTCAGTCCTCCCAGTCCATAATAGCCAAGAGCCCTGTGGTTAGGGCATCCATTTGGGATGCAGGAGAGCTTTGTAAAGGTCCTTCTTCCAAATAAGGCAGAAGAGGGACTGGACTGTGGGTTTCCCACATCCAACTATGTGCCCTGACCACATGGCTTTTGGCTGTTGTGAGGAGAACGGGTGGGCTGGTCTCTGGCACCAACCAGAAATTCCATCCTGAACCAGAGGACCCTTCCCAATGAAGCTGCTAACTGAAGATAATGCACTTCCAGAAGAAGTTTTGGTTTTGATGAATTCGCATTTATTGATGAAATTTCAATTAAAAAAAAACCTCCTGGTCAGCTCCACAGATAGTACCAAGATAGATAAACCCCACAGACATGAGTGTGTGAGTCTGGGCTATGTGAGTTCTTCTTACAACACGCTCATGGCTGTGATATATACTTCACCCACTCCAGCATACGTATCTTTATAAGCATTGGAATAACTTGAAAATAAAAGGTGTTTTCTAAACCCAAAGTCTAGGCCATCATCCTAAAACGTTCTCTAAGTCCCAAAGGTCTGGTTATGCTAGATGACAATTATATGCTACCTTAAACCAAAGAAGTGCTGAGTTCAGAAAGCAGAATCCCCCAAACCTCTAGTATGTTTATGTATTTTAATTAATCAAATTATAAGAAGCCTTATCTGAGAGCGTAAGAGTGCAATGGGCTAAGCAAAATAGAAACATTCCCACACGCCACAGCAAAGCACCTGGCATAAAGGCAAACCCCACCAACCATCAGCCACACCTAGCCAATCGATGGGTCCTGTTAAGAACTGACATGCTGGATCAGAAAACATATAGTAACTGGTCTAAGACTTTCCTATAGCAGATGGTTAGTCAGTGTAATGGAGCAGGCCCGCCCTGCACTGCAGAAACTCAGCAGACTCTATGGGTGGCCGAGGCCCCGCCCCTTAAGTCCTGCTGGGCATGCTCAGCCTGCTGTCTCCCTATAAAAGGAAGCTGCTCAGCTCAGTCTGGGCTGGCCAGCATCAGGGAAGGATGCATACTAGAAGCTCTTAAACAGGCGCTGCTCCAGTGCAGATCCAGACACCTGGGAGGGGAGCAGCCACTACTGGTAAACAGTCTGGAGGCAGAGGCCTGGGAACAAACAGCCACCAGGGAACTTCAGGACCCTGAAGGTGAGTGACCAGTGCCAGCTGCAGGAGGGGATAGCCTGGAGCTCCAAGAAAAGACTGCCTCAACAACTTGGGTAGGAAGTAGCCCAGGGGACCTTAAAGGGGGAACTGGGTATGGTGCGCCCTCAAGCCGGTGTATTTTGGTATGGATCCCCATTGGCTTGGTGCTGTACCCCCCCAGCACCAATAGGGCTCTGGGCTGGGGCTCGATGAAGCAGAAGGGCCCAAGCCCCCATAACTGGAGGGGGGGGGGTTGACCTGGGCAGGTTCCCTCATAATTGACTCTGGCTGCTTGGCTGCACTGCCCTGACCGTGGGGTGTGGATGGACTCTGGCTGCTAGGCCCTGCTGCCCTGAACCCGAAGAACAGTACACTGAATTTGTGAGGTCACGGAGATGCCCTCCCTGCTCGCACCTATGGACTTTCCCCATATGGGGGCATATGGGAGGGCTTAGCCCATGACACTCAGTTTGAAAGAATCCTATTGCTGATGCTATTGCCTAGCCTAAACAGGTAGAAGATAGATTACTCTCTGAAGCTTGAGAGTTTATATCCCTTCCTTTTTTAAAATACTATCTAGAGCTGTGTGAACAATTTTTTTTTTGGTTCTCTCGCAATTCTGTAAAATCAAATTGTTTCAAATTTTTCAGCAACTTGGAAAGTTAGGAAAAAAAACTTTGATATCAAAAGTAATATTTCACTTGACCCCAAAGAACATTTCTTTTTCTTTCTCTTGAAGATCTGTAAATGTTTTTGAATTTTTAAAATGAAATTGAAGAAAGCTTTGAAACAAAAAGTTGCATGAAGTAAAATATCAAGATGTTTAGACTTCTTCCGAATTTTGAATTAAACTAACAACTCAGTGAAAGCTACCTGAATTCACAAAATACTTCAGGGTCACTATATCTGCTTTTTTTTTTAAACAAGAAATGATCTAGCAGATAAAATTTCAGGTCTAATCCAGTCTAACATATCTTTGAAAAGTTTTGTTATCTTCATTGCTACACAGGGAGATAAGCAACATAAAATTAAGACAAAAATTGGGGAAAAAAAGCCCCCAAAACAATCAAGGTAACAGCGAAAGTGAATGGAAATGTTGCCATTTCATAAAACAAGCCAGTCATAGATTTTAAGGCTATAGGGGCCAACCAGATCATCTGATCTGACCTATATATCACAGGCCACCCACCACCCACAAAATAAACACAACAATTGAAATTAGACCAAAGTATTACAACCCTTGGGAAACTAAACTATTATGTCCCAAGAAGAGAATAGGAAGGCCCAACTGCTGCAGTGCCCAAGGCCCTTGCAAGGGCAGAGAAAGATTAAGAGCGATACCTAGATAATTCTGGCAAGTGACCCACACCCACCTGCTAAAAAGGAAGGCAAAACCCCTCCGTGGTCATTACCAATCTGACCTGGAGGGAAATTCCTTCCTGACCCCATATATGGTGATCAATTAGCCCTGGAGGATGTGGGCAAGAATCAGCCAGCAAAGCACTAGAGCGAAAGAATGCTCAGTGCTACTTCAGAGCCCCGGCTGTCCTCACCCAATGTTCCACTGCCAGCTGTGATGCTTTGGAGGAAGATTTTGTTTTTTTAAGTCTCCCAGAATACACTGGGGGGGGGCGCACAATACCTTCCTGAGCCTTGCCAGTGACTACTAAAACCCAGAAGCGTGAGCTCTTAGAAATAAAAGACATCAGACAAAAGTGAGCCACAAGTCTGCTGAGCACTGCGCCCTGCTATCACAAAGAACACTGTCATACAATCCCATTCATACATTTGTCCAACACTCTCTGAAAAGCAGTGACAGAGCAGTGCGGTGAACCCCTTGTAAGCAAAATGTTTCCAAACCAAGGATTTCTGACTGGGAGAACCTGCTTCTCACTGACTTGGGAATGAATCTAGAAACTGGAAAGTGGCCTGCCCCAACTCATAATTACTGCAGTGTAGGTGTGTGGTGCAAGAAGAATTCAGATTAATTACTGACTTCATGGTTGGGAAGGAATCTTCTCCCAGGTCAGATCAACAGTAACAGAAGGGTGGATGGGTATTTTTTTGCCTTTCTTTTCAGCATAGGTTGCTGGAATCATTTGTGTATATTTCACTTAATCAATTCCTTCTTATTTGCAGCGGCATCAAGCACTGGCGATCCTTGGTCTCCTTCTCTGCCTGTGGCATAGAATAATTTAGTCTTCTGTGGACTGTAATGCCGTGACCTAATTCTGGTTGTTGGGTTTAGTGGGCAGGTGCTAGGCAGTGGCCTCTGATAGACAGAAGGTCTAGATGACCTGGTGATCCCTTCTGTCCTCAAAACTCTCTGACACAGAAGATATCACATGTTTGGTTTAGGTTGTGCATCTGTCTACCATGAAGAGGCCTTGAGACTGAATGTATTCATCTTTCCAAAATGATTTGAGATCCTAGAACAGTAGTGTTAGCAACAAAGGGTGATTATAAGAACCAGATTCTAATGCTTGATAGTCTGTTAATCTTCAAATACATTTTTCATTTATCTAGAACTATCTTGTAGCATACAGGAATTGAGTATTATCTTGTTAAATGGTTGGGAGCCCTTCAGAGATCTCCTTGTCCTCTATTGCAGTGGCCACCAGAATTCCACTAAAGCAACCGTGTACCTGGGTAGCTCGGTCTTGTATGTTGTAAGCAAACCCAGTTGCTGTAAGGACCCGTGCGACAATAACCTGGACTCCTGCTGCCTCCACATCACTGCATGAGGTTTATTCTGAGTATCTACAGAAGGGCCCAGTGATCCTAGGCTTAGCAGGAAGTACCAGCCCACAGGATTTGAGTGGTGACTCTCTCAGCCTGCTGATTGGCTGATATCAGTATTAAACCAGGATATCTTTATGGGGAAATCTCAGAGTAAAAATGTGGAGTGCCTGCTTGCTCCTGGCCTAGCCCCTGCTTCTGATAGACCCTAGACTCTGGCTTCTGACTGTGGCTTGTATTTTACATCACTATTTCATTTCTGTCTATATTCTGGTGCCTGATCCTGATCTCTTGGTATCCTCACTTGGCTTGACTATGACCTTGCTATCTGCCAGCCACCTGCAATTTGGTGACTGACCTTGACTTCCTGCTGCTCTGACCGGGCTTGCTTGTAACCCCACTGCTTGTCTCCCAATTTCAATATAGCAGTGGAGCAGAGCATAGTGGCTGCCCACAGCCTGACTCTGACAGTTAAGTTGGCCCACTTGCGTCATGTGAATGTCATGTAGAGAGCAAAGTGGGAACATACCTCTACATGAACTAAAAATGGGCTCCCAACAACTTCAAAAGGACAACTTAAATTTGCACCTTCTGCCCTCTCTCTGAAGTGTACAATCAAAACTGTGCACATTTTGAAGGGTTTGAAAGCATATTCCAGGTCTAAATTTTTATATCCTAATTGATATCAATCTGGGATACCAGTCGAAAGGCCTGATTTTTGTTCCCATTTACACATGTGTAGTCAGGAATAACACAATTCAATTCAGTGAAATTACATCAGTGTAAGATCAGAAACAGGACCAATGGGGCAAAATGGTGTGAGCTAAAAATCAGATTCGAATGGTATGTTAGCAGCCTATAGTCAGACATGCCCCAGTGATACACAAAGTTTCCCTTGAGCAAATGTGCCGCCTCGCAGAGGACAGTGTGAACACAGAAACTAGTGTCATTTTTGTAATCACTTTCCTGCTAACCCTATTAATGGAAACATTCTTATCTACAGCCCAGTTAACAGAGCTGATGACCTCAGTTGTTTTTAATTTCTGCAAACTGGAGCTCTCATAGCCAATGTGATTTGATCAAAGAAAAAAATAAAATAAAATTGCCCTAATATGCAGTTGACCTCTAATTAAATACAAGTGTTCATCTTACTTCAGATTTGCAATATTTTTCTGCACTCAGCAGCTCCTAATTAATGCAAATCCTCAATTTCAATATTCTAGTTCACTGGAAACATGTAAATTAGTTGTCAGACAATCACCTGTTGCAAGTGTCTGTATTATGTGGCTTTAACATGTCTAATCTAAAATAATATCCTACATCTGCTGGTCTCATAGATAGAAAGGCTCAACAAATCTTTTTAATAACATAATCAGTTGGTGGCCAGTAATACCTCTAATGCTTTAAAGTATTTCAGCTGTCCTAGTGAGATTTCTAGAGACTGCGCCAATATAAAAGGCTGCTTTCAATTGAATGGTAAATGCCTTTTTAAAATAGTGAAACCCCATATTTGGATGAATTATTTGAACTAATATGTTCCTCTTTTTGCAGTATTAAAAAGGTAAGGAAATGACACAACATACTGGAATGCTAAATAGCTGGGTGGTGGTTGTGTTTTTCATATAAATATACTGGGCTCTTCTAGGTTCTGTTGACTTTGGCACTCACTCTTTTCCCACTACAGACAAAGAATGAAAGAGAGAGCACAATCTAATAGGGTGACCATACATCCCATTTTGGCCAGGGTAGTCCCCTTTTTAAGCCTTTTCCATGATGTCCAGAGTTTTTTCTGGCAAAACTAGGCGTTTGACCTGTTTTGCTTGGGAAGAGTAAATGCGACAAGGCCAGTTTCACCAAAAGAAGTGGGACATTCCCTCCCTCCTCCCACCGTCCCCCAGAGACATGGAGGAGCACATGGGGGGAGAGCAGAGACCTTTGTGAGGGGAGGAACAGAAGCATGGCAGATGTCTCTGCTATTCCCTGACCCTCCAATCAAGGCGTAATGGGGGTTTCGTGTGCTCACTCTGCAGTCCAATCAGAGGGGAGCGCTGCCAGAGTCCTAATTCAATCTCTTCTACAGCCAGGCAATGGAGCTGTGCCTCATGAGCTCTGAGACTTATCAAGTAACTTTGCTGCAAAGCACCTAACCAGGACCCATAGAATCCACTTGTGCCAGGGCACCCAGTGTGGGGTGGTCTTCTGAGCCACCCCCAGAGCCGGTACCCCAAGAGCATGTCCTCAACACTCACTCCCCTTTGAAGAAAGTCCCCTGAGCCCTCTCCAGCCCTCCTTCCTGCCCCTCCTTCCTGCATGTCCTCAACACTCACTCCCCTTTGAAGAAAGTCCCCTGAGCCCTCTCCAGCCCTCCTTCCTGCCCCAAATAGCATCTTTTTCTGCCCAGTTATCCTCCAGGCACCTGTTACTGCCATATTCCAGCAGCGGTGCCATTTAGGAGGACAGTGGGGGGCACCTTTCTGCTGAGTTCCAAACCACTGGCCTTCCCCTGTTGTTCACTCCTCTCGCTGCTCCACTCACCACTTGGGAGTGACCCCCCCACACACACCCCTCACAGGCCAGGAGTTGCCCTATCCCCCCAAATTCCCTCACCTCTGTAGGGCATCTCTCTGGAGTCTCCTTTGCCCCACTTGCTACCCAGAGCCTCTTCCTTGCCTCTTTGTTATCCCAGCCCCCCACAGGCGGTCATAGACCAAAAACTTTGCCACTTGGCTCCGAGCCCAGAAATACTCATCCCAATGCTCTGCTTTCCTGTCCAGATCCCAGACCATACCCTTTCCTCTTCCACCCTGCTCCCATATCTACGACATGGTTCAACTGGGGGCACAGAGGAACCTTCACAGGGATGTGGGAGTTGAGCAGTTATGCCAGGCAGCTTGGGCTTGCCCCACGTGTCCCATTTTCAGTTTAGGGAAATATGGACACCTGCATCTGATGCCAATACGTCTATACAAACAGAAAAGCTTATCCCAAATATGGTCCTATTTCCACCAGCACCCACACAAGTTTCTCTTCAAATCTTTGTGTGAACAAAAGACACTGATGTAAAGGATGGATTTTTTTTCTTTCAAGTGTCCTTGAGTTATTTTTGGATTTCAGATGTTTTTAAATTTTCCTTATCAGCTCTATAGTTGTCTGGCAAACAAAAAAGGAATGTTCTGAATATGTTTCAATTTTTGCTGATTCCTATGTTTCCAGTTCAAGAATTTCAAATGTTTGACATTTCATCCAAGTTTTAAATGGAAAGATAATGATCAGCTTTATGGCTCAGTCAAAATGCAACGTAAAAGGATGAATGGCTATGACTACAATTGTTAATTTAAGTCTACTTTAACTAAGTCGACTTAGTTAAGTTGACTTTGTGTGTCTACACTTAAAAATAAAGTTGACTTAAAGGGGAACTTAGAAAGTTGACCTAGAACGTCCACACTGGACACCTAGGTTGACTTCTAGGGGTTTAGGGGGACCTAGGGGAGGTCCATGGGGGCAGGGGGGGCACCCTTTGCCCAATGCCAGGGGGCTCAGCCTTTGCCTCATTGTACCTAGGTACAGGGACCCTGGCAGGGCATAGGGGCCTTGGCAGGGAGGGCATTGGTGTAGTCCTGGGGTATCCCTAAATCAACTTAGGGCTACCCCACATCTACACTGGCTTAAGTCGACTCTAGGGAGTCGACTTAAGCCTTAGGTCGAATTGAAAGGTGGTGTTATAAAGTCGACTGTATTTTCCTTAAGTCGACTTCAGCAAGCTGCTTAAGTCGAGTTAAGGAAACTGTAGTGTAGACACAGGATAAATTAAGTCGACTTAAGCAAGCTTAAGTCGACTTAATTTACCAGTGTAGACGCAGCCAACCTGCCCACCCCCAACTTTAATTGCAAGATCTATAGATTTTTAAGACCAGAAAGGACAGTGATCATGTAGGCTGACTACTCATAATTCAAGTCAAAGAATGCCACCCAGTGATGCCTGTATCAAATCATAACTTCTGCTTGAGCTGGATCGTAAGAGCAGTGCTTTTTTTCTGCCGGAACGCACCGGAACGGTGTTCCGGCACCTTTTTTTCCTTCTCCCACCCACCGGCCGCCTCGACTTCCTGGCCCAGAGCCGACCCCGCCCCGCTCTCCCGACAGCGTCGGCCTCCCGGCACGGGGCCAGGATCAGGCTCCGTTGCCGGGGTCTGTCTGCCCTGCCGGGGCTGCATTCGGTCCCCGCCGGTGCTCCCTCCCAGCTGTGCAGGCTGGGCCGGGCTGGGGAGATTCAAATCTCCCGCCCTGAGCATGCGCAGTTACAGCATGCTCAGGGCGGGAGCGGACTGGCCGACAAGCAGCTCTGCCGGCCGTCCCTGTGGTTCCCAGCCTCCGGCCAGGTAAGGGGGCTGGAGGGAGGCCTGGAGAGGGGTGGGGGGGACAAGGAGACGGGCCGGGTTAGAGGGGTGGGGGTGGGGACAAGGAGACGGGCCGGGTTGTGGGGTGGGGACAAGGAGACGGGCCGGGTTGTGGGGTGGGGAAAAGGAGACGGCCCGGGTTAGAGGGGTGGGGGTGGGGACAAGGAGGGACCCCCGCGCAGGCCGGCAGCCCCCACCGCCCCCTCCAGACCCCCGGGGCTGCTTCCTTTGTCTTCTTTCTCTTCCTCTTCCTTTCCTTCCTTTCTTTTTTTTTCTTTTTTTCTTCTTTGTCTTCCTCTCCCCTGCCTTCCTTTCTCTTCCTCTTCCTTTCCTTCCTTTCTCTTCTTTCTTCCTTTCCTTTTTTTCTTTCTCTTCTTTGTCTTCCTTCCTTCCTGCTCTTTCTGTCTTTGCTTCCTTCCTTTCTTTCTTTTTTTCTTTGTCTCCTCCTTCCTTCTCTTTTTTCTTTCTCTCCCTTCTTTTTTAAAACTTTTTAAAAATTAATTTTAAATAAAAACCTCTCTTAAAATTAGATTTCAATTCAAAATTCATTCCAATTAAATTAATTAAACACAATTAATTAATTAATTCTATTTACAGTCACTTTATCTTCAATTAATGCCTATAATTTCTGTCTTGTGAGTTTTCCCCAAAAATTTATTCTGAAAAAGTTTTTCACACGGCTTGAAAATTTTGCACACAAGCCACCAAACCTAGAGGGAAGATTGGCTACTAGTTGCGTACACAACAGCAGGCCAGCAGGCTAACATCGGTCAGTCCCACACTCTGGGCCTGGCCAGAGCCCACAGCACCAACAAAAAGTGTGTGGATGCATTACTGCCTGCCACCCAGTACTCAGAAACACAGGCCAGCAGCAGACGTGATAGCTACGCATTCATGTTTTTTTCTAATTATAATACGGCCCCCCAACAGTCTGAGGGACCGTGAACTGGCCCCCTATTTAAAAAGTGTGAGGACCCCTGCTGTAAGACCTCACAGGTTGTCTTTCAGTATATTAGCGGCCTGCATAGTTAATAAAACTTAACAGTTTTTACCTTGTATTTTTATTTCTTTGATATATTCAAAAATTTACTGTTTACTGCACTATTTTCAGTGTTATTTCTTTATGACACGACGGACATCAATAGGAGTTCCGGTACCTTTTTTTTTTAAGAAAAAAAGCACTGCGTAAGAGTGAGTAGGTGGGTGTCTTTGGGATGCTGTGGACAGGGCAGCAGAGAGGGGCCTTCAAACTGCCTAAAGTGGTTGTGTAACCCATATGCCTGAAAAGGCTATCTCTGAGAGACCTGCTGAGGGTGGGTTACTGTTGTTGGGCAGATTAGTGACCCACAACTGGAAACTTCCAGTAGCAGGGAGTGGTAGCAATTTGAGCATGCTCCACAGTGTACCCTGCTGATGTGATCAGTCAGATGACTGGAGAGCAGCAGCGTGAGCAGACAGCAGGCAGGAGCTGCCTTGAGGGGAGACCATGTGCTCAGTGTTCTGGAGAGGAGCTGAGCCAGGAGTGAACAAGATGTTTTCTCCATGTAAAGGAGTCATTTGCACCAGACCTTGCAGACATGCATATGGGACTGAGGGCTGGTTGCAGAGGAGAAGAGAGAGCCTGCATGTAATGCTACAGAGGATCCCAGCAAAGGAAGAAGAGGACAGCGATTTCTTGCCATGCAAGCTTCCACACTGGAACAGAGACTGTAGCTGAGAGTTGGGTGAACTCCACACAGACTTTGGGACTCTTGGGTATCTTTCATGCAAGGGATTGTTCTTGGTTAATTGTAGTTTGTTTTCTTAGGTTAAGGTTCATTTAGTTAGTAGTTAATAAAGTTCATTGTTATGTTTAATGTAGTAGTATTCTAATGTGGGGTGGTAACTCTGAGCAATCTTTGCTGAGAGTCCCGTACAGACTGGATCCTGGGTCTCCAGCTGCTTTCCCCATAGGGGTTGGGATTGATTTCTGTGGGGCACTGGAGAGGGGCAATTAAGTGAATTTTAGCCCACCTGAAGGTTACAGTTGCATGGGTTGCAGCCAATCAGAAAAGGAGCTACAGGGAGCAGCCAATCAAGGCTGAGCAGACTAGTATGAAAAGAGCTGGAGTGGCAGAGTGAATGTGGTTGCTGCCTAGACCCAGAAGAGTGAAGATGGCACTCTTGATGGGCTGAAACCTTCTTGCTGTCCCATCAACTGCTTTATCTGAAGTTATGCCTGGTTAGCTGCTGGGACTCAACCAGGACAAGGCCCTGGACAAGGCCCTGAGGTAGGAGTCCATGTGCTGGGACTGTGGGGAAGTGGCCCAGGGAATCATAGCAATGATGCAGCTTAGATAAAGGGGTCTGGAGATTTGCTGCTATCTATAGGGTTCCTTAGCTGGCACCTGGAGTAGTGGGTAGGTCCAGTCCCCCAATTGGCTACTGGGGAAGTGGCCTGGAGTGGCCCTGCAGAAGGGGAACTGAACCACTTTGCAGCCCTGCTGGAGAACTGGGGTCAGAAAGGGGGAAACATTGCCAAATGGAAGGTGCATCCAGACACTCATTCTAGAGCATGGACAATTTGGGGGAGACCAGAAGGGGCTGTGAGACAATATTAATCAGGGTACTGTGAGAAACCCTAGCGGACTGATTGAGGTTTGAGCCCAGGGATAGGGCTGTAGATAAAGAGATATTACAGAGGGTATCCAATGACCCATTAGACTTGTACTCCACAAAGGGTTTGGTTTTTACTTCACATACCAGTGGTGTGTGACTCAACAGGAGGGCTGAGTCACTGAAGGACCCCCACGAATGGAGAGAGTGCAGGTGCATATACTCTGCCAGGGGATGTTCTTGAGAGATGAATATCACCCACTTACAATCTTTTAAAGGCTCAATAAAAGGTATTGCCTCCTCCACCTTGTCTCTCTGATATCCCGGGACTGATCTGGTCACAAGGCTGCCTAGATCATATGTCAAATTCCAAAGGGGTAGCCGTGTTAGTCTATTGTAGAAAGACAACAGAGTCTTGTGGCACTTTGAGTTTAGCTTCCTGAAGACTGAAATGCTTGAATGT